>WSZQ02081477.1:16646-57362 GCA_019419845.2 Weissflogia rhopalogaster
GCCAAATTCTACAACTGATTATCAATAAACATCCACCAAACAATTCGTAGAAATATAAAGGCGAAATAATAGGCAACAATAATTTATTATCTTTGGTAAGCCACAACATTGAGTTAATTTTTCAATGACACAAAATGTTAATCAAATAATAAGCGAAAATTGGTCATTTTTCACTCTGTCACATCGGGTTACTGCACAATGCAAACATGGGCGAAAAATCAGCGCATTAATAACAACGGACAGGTTGAATTGTCCGCGCGTTTATTAATCGAAGCGAATTTATTTAATTTAATTGCGCATTTCGACGAGCATGTCGCAGATTCTCGCAAATTCGGCGCTGAGCCAACCGCTTACAATTACATGTCCACCGTGATAATTACAATAAATTTCCCATTCGGCCCAGTCGAATGCTAAGTACGCTCGAATAAAATATCAAATAACTCACCGATAATATGCATCCTCAAAACACCCGTAAATTGTTGATAAAATAGACACCCTGTAACAGAAAGCGAACAATAATATTATTGATGAATAAAAGTCTTTTGTGTTGGCACAATTTTTTCCTTCAACTTTTCGCCGTTCGATGGGCGGATACGTTCGAGGAGGAAACTTTTAGTAATCATAACAAAGTGACAAAGTTTTCGCGTTCGGGAAAAGGGAAACTTCTTATCTCGCGGGCCTGTATACCTAGCAACCCACTTTTAAAATACAATAAGCACTTGCCGCCCATTGCGGGTGGCCACATTTTTCACACGCATTCCTATTTGATCCGGCGGATACGTATTGTAAATATTGTGCCATGGGACGATATTTGTCTTGCGCTTTTGTTTGACACATTGATTGCCTAATGTCGTAATACACTCCAAAGTATTGACGCATTACCACCATGTCCGAGCGATCGCGGGTGGAGAAATCGAAGTTCGTGCAGCGCGGACTAGTTCGTAAAGCCACCGAAGTAAACGAAGTAAAACAACAGGCATCAGAAAGTCATAAATCATGATGTTGTTATGGTTTCTGTTGCGGTTTGGTCGCCATACACACCGATTGATATTATTACATTTTCATATTTATTTCACTTCAGTAATGTTCGTACTCCATCAGTAATGGTAATGGATGGTACTTAGTGACTGACATTGGTGAAAAATGGCTCTTATAAATTTTTTTTTACCAATAAACACCGTGAATAGATACAAATATTGAACGAACTAATTGTGCTGTTAAATAAAGCTATATTTATAGTGTTTATTTTTATTTAAACTATTTTCATCATTTATAATGTTGCAGAGAGTTAAAAGTTTTTAAATAAATTTAACATTTTACTGCGAATATATCATATTTAAAGAATGAAAATATGTTTAAAGCTACATTTTAATGTGAATAATGTATTACAGCCATACATAATTGCATAAAAAATTAATAATATAAAAGTCCAGCCAAGTGGCTCAATGGTATGGTCGATGACCACTGTCCATGAGGTCCCGGGTTCGATTTTCGGGAGGATGAATAAAATGAATGTTTCTTCTTATCAATAGTGTTAGCCTCTAATATGACTAATTACTATGAAAAAGAATTGAATATAGCAGTCGATGCTCGGTAAAATAAAATAAAAATAATTAAAGGATTATATTCATATTAAAAATTATACTCGGCACCTACATAAATAAATTATTGCCATTAAATATGTATTATTGCAAGATTATGAATAATGCCAAATTTGATAGAGCTATCCTTTTATTCAATTATCTACAATTTAAAATGTAAAATAAATTTATCGATTTAGGTGTCACTGGAATCAAGAAAATTCGCACATGTCACGTTAAATTTTTAAATAAAATAATCGTAGATATTTTAACATAAAATATCCATAATGATGTAATCTATTATTAATGCTTGCTTTCAGTTTTAATAGCAAAAATATTTTGTCCGAATCCCAGCAGTTCGCATTAGAATGACGGAATAATTTGTGCAAATTTCACTTGACCTGGCATTAAACATGCGTGTGCACGCAAATGGCTTTGCTAATCAATGCAGACAGCCGAAAAAAAGGCGCCGAATTTTCCAACAGACCCAGGCGTCACGTCGTGCATAAATTCCAAGCCTCAAACGATCGCATATCTATCTCGGCAGCACGCGGCCCGAAATTTCCGCGGTGCTAAATTTCCCCACAGGTTGCATATGCTCCACGACGTTAAGTAATTTACGAGCCAGCGAATAGCATAAATCCGTAAGTGCAACGAACTTTTGTGCGCGACGATTTTTCCTCGGACCAGTTTCGGAAATCCACTCGCCACGCATGTCCGGATATAGGAGGAGAAGAGAGGAATTGCGACGGGGGGCTGCACATTCCGCAACGTCTTCAACACGCCCGTTGCGGTTTTTCATCCTCCTTTTCGCGTGCCTGTTTTACGGACTGTTTTGCGCACATATTTTCCGCCCGTCTGTGTTTGGCGCATGGAAAACCACAAAAATGCTCGTAAAAATGCAACCGGCTATAAATTTGTTTAACGCTGCTTATACGAGCAATGCATCTGTATCATCACATGCTATTCCAGGCCAGTAGAATGCATTCCTTATTTAACTTATCTTGGTGAAGTCGCTCTATCGCGTGTTATAGCCAAAGTTTTGATAACCGAGTTATGGCCAAGTTGCCTGATAAAAAAAAACTAACGTATAACGGGAAACTGAAAAAAGTAATAGTTGTATAAGTTTAGTTATAAGAGATTATTTGAATATTGAATACGTTTATAGTAAATATAACCAATTGCTCATTTCAGGAATCTATAATACGGTTATCGTTTTTATTTTTATTTTTAGTATATAATAATAATTAAGTATGTTCTAATACTATTTGTGATTAATAATTTTAATGGGAGTAAAATATTTTTTCATTCTCAAATATATGAATAAATGATCTAAATATATCCCGATAATATAAATATATAAATCAGCCCGAATATATAAATCAGCAAAATATAATTAGTATTTTCTAAATAATCGGCTATCGACCTAACTGGTCCTTCAGCCTGGATACATGTTTATTTGTTATTTTTATATTTTACATGATAATTTTTGATGTTGTTATTGTTGATTTTTTGTGTTTTGTGTTGTTTTGAGATCCTTATTGCGATTGATGTGATTTTTAGTGTATGATTTGTAATTGTTGTGATTTTTGTAGTGTGAATTTTAATGGTGTGGATTTTGTGTATTTAATTTTATGTGAATTAATTAAATAATTAATTCACACATGTGGGAGCCCACCTCGGGGACTCGAACCCCATCTAATCTGGGTATTTTTAAGTAATACGTAAATAATAAATGTAAATGTAATAAATGTAGTAAAAAGAGGAAAATTTAAGTAATGAGGAATTTACAACTGTATGGTGCAGAAGTTCCCAAATTTTGTATGGCGCACTCTTTTCACATTTAACACACTTTTCAGGCGCTCCCTCCTTTGAAAATCTTGATAATATAATGTGATAATATACATCTCGGGTATAGTGAAATGAGAGAGATATTTACCTGAAAAATGTTATAACAACGAAAAACTTGTAAATGATAAGAACCCTCATATTGCATTATATGTAGCATACTATAATGACCGTACTAATGACCGTATTTACAAATACCACCTTTACTGATATGTTTTAATACCCAATTATACGCACTCACTAAAGCGGTTGAGTTTATTTAAAAACTTTAGATATATCGAAAAATGTTAAGTAATCAAGCCCTGTATTAATATACACTAAAAAGATATACTATACATTAAAATATTATATACATACCAACATCAATGAAAATTGTTTTCCAATCAATCCAGCTATTAATTTTATATACTTGCCCTACCGCGGGAAGGCACTTTGCAAAGTCAAATTTCTAAAATTTCAAATAATGAATACGGCCCTTTTTATGTATTAATGCAGCCCGCCTTCGTCACGAACACAACTCCAATGGAGCCGCCGGCAAAACATATACACGAACAATCCGTGATTTAATAATAACCGCAAAACTCGCCGCCAAGAAGCGCCATCTTCCTCTAATTAAGCATTCAATGCGCACGCATCTTGTTGGCCGGCCGACAATCACTCTGCATGCACAGAGCACGCAGCAGCCATCGCCAGTACCCCCGGTAATGTGCCCTTAATTTTATCGACCCGCCGAGCATAATTGAATTTTTTCCGAAAACCCACAATGTTATATGCTGGTTAATTTATTACGATAAAAGCGCATCACAAACGCGCACGGTAAACACAGTGTTGCGGAGCGCAGACAGGGATGCAAAAAACGTGGACGGCACACAAATTGTTACAAAGCAAACACACACATGATTTGATCATGTTGCGGCTATGTTTGTTTAATTCGATTGCCGAGCGGTTTGAATCTTTCGGCGCATAGCAACAGCAACAGTAAACTAACCCCTGCTTGGCGCGACTAGGCTAGAAAAAAATGGAGTACAGCATACAGCTATAAGAGCATAGCATACAAATTAGTAGGGTTTACGCGCGATATGAACGTGTAAAGGGCGAATTTACTGTGGGTTTGAAGATGATTAATTATATTTTTGAAGTATCTGGAGACAATAATGTTAGTCGCACAAAAAGCAAACCTTGTATATACATACCACATGAAAGGTATGTGTGAATAATGCTGTGCACTATACGACCGTGAATTATCGTTTATCCAAATTGAACTTTACGTAAACTAATGCGGTATACCGAGCCCTCTACGCACCGAAACCAGAAAAAAGCCGCATAGCTCAACTTACGCCATCTACGCGCGCATAGCATGTAAATTAGCAGTGCTTAATCGCGGTGATAAAGGCACGCACGGCGAATTAATGCAGCGCTGTGTGTTTGATGGGCCATATAGACCTCGCCATGCGGAGTGCAATTAAATTAATCATTAATTTATGCGACATATCCCCATCCCCACCCCGCCCGACGCTGTAATTGGCGGTAAGTGTGCGTACAGTGTATATATTAGCATGCTTGCGGGGTCGGTAATGGGCGCTGTGCGTTGGCGCTGGTTGTATGCTGCTGTTTTCCGAAAGCTACTCTTGGTACTGCCTTCTGGTATTAATAACAACCGCTGCGCACTCGATGGGTGATTAATTGTTCCAGCCTTCCCTCAGCAAACCGCATCAAGGAATGAAAATTGCGATTTTGATTGATATGTTGGCGCGATGTGTGTTTACATGTAATTTCGCAATGTTTTGCTCGTTTTTTATGAGCCCACTCGTTGTTGCTCTAATAAATTACCCCCGCATAACGTTGCATGATCTTTAATTAATTCTCATAACGTATGTTTCTTAAAGGATGCAATATGTTATTCTCTTGTAAAAGTTAAAATCAATTATACACAGTTCAATTTCAAGAAAATGCAAGAACTTTCACATTAACTACCGTTAATCTTCTAATTTGACAAAGATAGGCAACCCAATATCCTTTTAGTCATTTCTTAGGTCTTATAAAATTGATATTCCACTAAGAGCATCAACTTTTCTTACATTATTGTTTTTCCCGACCATAGCGATGAAGTTAGGCAACTACATGGATTTTTATCTTGTCTTGGTTCTTATAAATTATAAAGTTAGTCAATATTTTTGAAAAAAAAAGTTATACATACGAGTTGGACAATATCAATTGAAAAGAGCATTGGGAATCAAATATACACATTTCAAGATAATATCCGAATTTTCTTATATTACAACAAAGTTCGGTAACCAAGTGACCATTTAATCATATTTAGGTCATGTAAAATTGTTATTTTATTGTTTGAACTGGACATAACGATAAAGCTAGACAAACATATTTCTTTTTCCCATGTCTTGGAGCTTATAATTTTTAAACGTAGTTAATTTTACATGAACACAAATAGGTTTAGCCTCGAATATAACAAAATTAATTGAAAAAATGATTGAGAAGCATATGTTAAATTCCATCATGTTGCAATTCACTATTCGGGTAGCGCTTGGTAAAACGGCAGCATTTTGCCCTCTAAAACTGAACCAAAATATATACTTTTCTGGATAACAGAAATGGCAAACGCCACCACGAATAACCCTTTTCGTAACAATGTTTTTCAATAATCAAATTTTGGCATTTTGACAATTTTAAAGCAATTATCGGTTGTCCAAATTGAAGTTTAAATAAATTTCCGTTGAAATCAAATTAATTAACTACTAATTTGTGAGGGAAAAGCGACGAAATGGGACAACAAAAACAGCGCGACACAAAAGTGCCTCACTTCTGCAACATCCCTGGAATTCGATTGGATTTTAATCGAATCTGACGGCGAAGTTATCATCACTCCCTCTATACCCACCATCGACGATGATGCTTGAGAGGTGCTCCGTTGTCGTGACGACTAGAGGAACTAATTAACAAATTGCCGAAATCAATTTATAGTGGTGGCGGCGGCGTCGCGATTTGAATTTGTGCAGATGTGCAACGGAATGCTGACGCTGAAAGGTCGCTCGTAAATCACGCTATGGCGCGCACATTCCCGTCGCCATGCCTTCGCATCGCCTGCCAAAAGATACACAGACGCATTAAAGTTATAACCGACTTTGATAATCGCCCAACCTTGGGCGCCTAACGATCACTACATGTTGCATCATGCGCCACGCATCGTTGCTGGCACGTGCAGAGTGCACGCCACAAAAAATGCGCAATTAAAATTGTTTGTCTTATTTGGCGCTATAGCATACAGGATGCTGACGAGGATCAGGCACGGGCCCATATGGCCACGGAGATGGTATTTGCCTTCGGTTTGGTGATAACATTTCCAGAATCAAACAATCCCGCATTAATACACCGGCAAGTTTTAATTAAAACGTCAGGCGCAGACATTCGAAGTCCCTGTTTGCGCGTAGTAGAGCTACAGAAACGCTTGTTAGTTATTAATAAACTTACGAGCACATATTGCAAGTTGCGTTTGCGGCATATATGACAGGAAAAAAAAACCGACAGTTCAATTTGTCTAGTTTACAATGCCAGGAGTTTTTAATTATGATGTATTGATCTAGTCAACAACAATTTGCAATTTAAACAGACATTTCTACGCTATGTCCAGAAATAATTATGGTTTAATTTCGTAGTTAATAGTTAATACTTTCTCCTTTTATAGTTAAGTATACTACAAATTAATTTTAAATACATTTAATTCCAGTTGGCGAATTATACGAATATGAAGAAAGGTGAAGCCTGTAAATTCCGAATAATTAACAATTTACATATTGTACTATAAAACTCACAAAAACACCAGAAATCGTCGCCCAAAATTATTGAATATATTTTAGGGCATTCCTGCTTCGCCCTTCCATCTTAAACCATGTCCTCTACTAAATTATACAACATAACGTGTAGAAAATAGATCCAGAAATTTTACATTTATTCCCTGGTAACAAGATTTTAGGCAGGTTTAACTAATATATTTAGTATAATCTGTCTGACAACTAATGTGGGTAGGAACATAGTCAAGTCAGGGAGTTGATAAAACACGCCGACATAGGGTTACCCTGGCGTGATGGTGTTTAGTCTGTACATGGAAATAATTTGCATTAAACTGCAATGCTCTTACAACATATATCCCCGAAACGCAGCATCCCAAAACTTACGAATTGTTGCTGCCCAACATGACATGCCACGCGGCAGCGGTATTCACATGCGAGTGTGTCGGAACGCAGCTCCCCTTCCGGCCTGGGTTTTTGGCTGGTTTTATTGCACACGCCGGGACGACCGACGGCGACGTGCGATAGAACAACTTGGGCAGAAGGAAAGCGTCTGAACTCCTGCGGTTGGCGCATTGATGTACAGTGAATGCTGTTGTGTTAATGTCGAAATTAGCAAGTACAATAGATGCACTTAGAATGCTTGATCTCCCGGCTGATGTGAGAATGTGAAACACATCAGCTTCCATAACCTAAATAGGCTCTGCGAGAGTCAATTCAGTATCAAGCAGACATGACCTTTACATGTATATGGGAAATTTAGTTCATTTCAAGGTTCTCTACACTATTGAGATTGGTTCAATTTCGACCCATTGGCAGAATCGAAATTATGAATGATTTAGAATTGGTGTATTTTTTGTTAGATTTACCTAGCATCGAAATATGGGCATTAGCTCTATTCATTTCTCTTTAAATGTAATTAGTCACTTTAGAGATTAATATTATTGATAAGAAGTATTTTGGAAATTTAACCCAGGACCTTGTGGTCAGCAGTTATCGAACCTACTACTGCACGACATGGCTGGACAAATATATGTTGCATATTTTGTTATGTATCATCTTGAGAAGACTGACGATTTAAAAACTAACTACATAGGTCAAGTTAGGTATGGTACTTCAAAGAGGATTTGTTTAAAATTAAAAAAAGGTAATTGTGTTGGCGTCACATAATGTTAGATGAGATGATATCACAGAGAAGTAACCTACTTAAATACATTCATTCCTAGACCTTGCAACAAATCATCTCCACGAAAGAACCATTCAGTTAAATACAAAGAAATATGAATAAAAATGAAACGAATTAATTCTCTTCCTCTGTGCACGTTCATCCCTTCGACAAGATCAAAGCTTCACATCTTAAGAAGCATCCACGAACTCAGCCCCTGCCAAATTGGAGGCTCTGCTAAAGCGCTATTATCAAGTCGTCCATTTTATCAGCTCCATGTTTTTGATTGTTTGAGTTTGAATCCTTCCACAGTAACGACGGCGTGTAAAACGCAGTTGATAAGAACGCTCGACGATGATCAAATTAATAATGTACTAGCCGGGCGTTTTTTTTTGCTTCGATTATTTACATCTCAAACTTGCGCGCGGCCGGGATAATAATGAGCGTTTCCTAGACAGTTGGCGCGCATAATCTTCCGTCCGGAGGTCGGGAAAAGTTTTCCCAGCCAACTTTAGACATACGATGCACGCCATGACGTGAAATGATGGATAATTATGCACAAAAACGCGTCGTAATAATTCATTCGAAAACTTGCGCTAACCACATTCGTCTGCTGCACGACGCGACTCCTAGACATCCATGAAATCCATGATTTGCAAACGGATGCGTTAGGAAATTCGTCGAAATGATCCTCGGGATGCATGCACAAGCCGGCGAAAAGTTTGCACCATGAAGAAAACTTGACGACTTTCGCTCGGCTTACTCGGATTTACAATGATCGCTGCTGAATACATAAAATCGCCCTCGAATAACAAACAATCTTGAAAATATCGCCAACTTTCCAGCGCAAAAAATATGATAATCTCAACTTTTGATGTTGCATTGTAGGCAACCAATTATCCGGCAAACTTTCTACAAGTTGCGCATGAATGTAAATATTTACGTGCGCGCTATAATATTGCTGTTTACGGTTATTAGCGCAAGTTAAGCAAAGCGCAAAGAAGCAAAGAGGAGTAAAAAAAAAGATGGGGACAGATGAAAAAAACTCACGACTGAAAGTTTGTAAGTTGTTCATAGTCGGCACAATGTCTACACTGTATTCAGGTATGATAATGGCGGTAATAATAATGATAACGCACGAGAATGTGGCGGAGATTTCTTTTTTCCATCTCCGGCCTGTCGTCTGTATAGTGGTGAACTGTGGCGAAAACTTTCCCGTCGCCGCTTTAGTGTCATTTTCCACATTCGCACGAAAATCCGTGGCTGTGTGGTCTCCAGCGCGATGATGGTGGTGCGTGGGGACGTGCGTAATATTCTCCTTTCGCACGTATATCGCCTTCATCATCACTTATCTTCCCTTTTTTATTCATTCATCAGCGGGAGCGGCAGGCGAAAAAAAGCCACCCTGCTCAGCCTGCGCGTGCGGAATGAGCGCAATTTGTATAAGAACGAAACGACCGCGACGTTTCGCAATGCAAACGCAGATCGTCGAGAAAAATGTCGGCGATGACGCAGTTCTTCGACCGAATCGCTTGAGATATTCGTCGGTTTCCAACTTTGCGGGGTTTTCTGTGGTCGGGAGTTTTAATTAATGATTAGTATCAGTATTATTTATTCCTTCATTTAATGAGAACGATTTATGCTGGTTTTTGTTTTAAATGTGTTTATCTTAATGAAGTGAATTCCACCGAGTCAGAATTTATTAAATTGTTGCGTAGGAATTGTGTTCTTTTTTGGGTGATATGTCAGTGTTGTTGACAGCGTAAATTCATATTAATTTGTTTTAAGAGCATTCTAATTAGTGGCGTTATATTTCTTTGTTAAGGTTAGAGATAATAATTTATGTTCTCGCGGAAATCACAAAATCACTTAAACTCTAAAGTATGGAATGTAAAATATGTATATGCTTAAATAATATGCTTAAATATGTCTGAAACTTTAACAATGTGTATATTTTTTAAATACTGCCGTTTAAGCTTTGGGTTTTTAATAAAACAAAATCTGTTTCCAATGATTGGTATATTGAAAACCCTCTACGTCACTAGTCGAGTACTGACTCAATATGGCAGTAAAATCCGCATGGTGCCAGTAGGTGACGTTCATTATCTATGCAGCAAGTGCACGGTGGGTTGCACACAATATTGTGACGATTTGTGTTCGAATCGAGGTGGCAGCACCGCCGTCCCGCCGCCTCCGTCTGCATGGTGGTGGCACTTATGAGACATGGTGGCCTCGTCATAGCCACTGACGCGGATGCATCCCACGACTCCCAACCGCACGTACACGCCGTTTGGCGTGCTTCTGTTTATGCAGCAATTGATATTTCGTCGAGTGCACAAAGTGGCGGCGTGGCGTGGCGGGCGCCACCACCCAACTCCAAAACCGCCCCTTCGTCGGCTACGTGTCGTGACTGTCTATGAATGTGCGGCGCGCACAAAAGGGTGTTACTGACGTATGCCGTTCAATTTCGCAGCAAACTGGGCACGGATTGCAAACGATTCAATCTTCAATTTAATTCGGAAACGCTGCTTCAACACCTTCTCCCTCTTTTACCTTTCTCAGCACAAAACAAGCGCATCGGCAAATTAGACGCAACACGACAAGACAGGACAGAAGCTAAGGGTGGAAAACAGGATGGGCACAATAAAAGAACGTCGAAATGGAGCTCGTGTTTCTCATATCATCCGGACTTACTTATGCGTACTCATATTTTCATGTTTTCATTAAAAACCTTGAATTTTTAATATACATTTTATTACGCGTCCTGCAGTGGAAATGTGAAGGCTGCGAGCGCCCTGTGCTCATCCGGTGAGCGGTTACGGGCGAAAAACCACCACCGCCGCCACAATGTTGCCAGCAATGGGTTTATTTATGCAAACGTATTAAAAAGAAACTGAAGCAGCGCACCTTCAAACATGGTTATGTCACGTGAGCGTGTGTTTTTAGCAACGTTTTTTCTTTGGCTTCAGGGCCGTCGCCGGAGTGTAGTATACTCGTTTTTACTCGAATTTTTACCCATTTTTGAGCACACGCGCATTTTAAATTCGAGTGTGTGTTTACCGCTTCAGGAGAAAGATACACAGCAGCGCGGATGATGATAAGGGAAGACTTACCGAACCATTTTCTACTTGAGCTCCACTTTTGCAAACAGCGTTCGGGGTGGCCTAAAATTACACGTCGCTTGCCGGAGACGAGTACATACATTCCTCACACGTCGCGCAGCGATTTTTTTCTATTTTTGCGATGTTTTTATTTTAATAAATGTGAGACTTACAAAAGCGGAGTACGTATCAAGGGTTACATTTTATATTGCGCGAAGTGTACTAAAAGGAATTCGCAAATCTTCTTTTTGTGATTTACTTAAAAATGTTTCTATGTTTACATTTTCATATTTAACTATTTAAATGTGCAACACTTTAACTAAAATTTTTCCTTTTAAATTTATTGCAGAAAGTTATGATTTACCTAATCTTATATTCAGAGATTTTCAGAGTTCAAAGAGATGGGAATTTATCGTGATACTGAAAATGAAAATGTTATAGATATGATACTAAAATCATTTATGTACGTGTATTACTAGTTATATACCTTGAAGTGTATAAAACAAATTAATGAATGACTTGAAAATATATCCATCTGAATAAACTGAAAATAGCTATGCGACTATATACAATCAAATATTCACTGACGTAATGGTTTCACGTTTTATTTGTCTTTATAAATTTATTTAAAAAATATTAAATTATTAAAGACACAATACTCACAACTTTCTACGAAGAAAGTTCATGGACTCTCGCATGCTACGGAAATAGATTTGCAAATTCTCTCTTTTGGGAGCAGTTTGTCCGCTGATGTACAAACTGAAGTCCGCCGCCGCCAGGAAGCGCCCAGCACAAACTGTTTTAACCATTGTAATTAGTTCAACTTTTACACCCCGTTTTATCTCTCAATTAATGTAACACCTTCTCCCATCTTTTCCATCCGCTTTGCGAGCCCCTCAGCGCGCCCATACTGATGGGTGCGCAAGGACAAAAGCGCATCCATAAAGAGCGCTTTGGGCATGAGGGTTGCAATTTAATTTCAAATTGGATGCTATGCATTACATCGCTCCCGCGCGCACGCTTTTTTACGTTTCCGTTCGAGCCGCCACCCAAACCATCTTGTACGCTGCTCCCACCTTTATACACACCCACTCACCGCCACTGCCGCCGACTGGCCTTTTTTTAGCCAATTTTACATCGGACCGGCACGAACTTTTCTTAATTGGTAGCGTGATAAAAATCAAACGAGAGCAAAAAACGAGGGGCCACCGCGGTAAAAGTAAAAGAATTAAAACGCAATGCAATAAAAGCGCAAATGAATAAGCGAAACGGATTAAAACGTGTCTCATCGACGGTTGGTAAATGTGTAGATATAAATTGCGTGTCGGACATCCCCAAAGCATATATTTTGAATGCAGATTAATAATAACCTAAGGTGTGGCGCTTAATTGAAGCACACGCAATTCGCTGATAAAAAAGCGACGCGTTGATAAACGGGTAGCGAAGAGCGAAGAGAGCAAAAAGTGCACCGAAAATGATTACGCCGGTTTAATTGGATTACATTTGGATTGGCGTGTTTCCTATTTCGGCCCTTTTAATTACAAGCCCTGCAAATATTTATTGTTTTAATTCAACTATTTGACGCAATATACCGGGATCGTGTTCAATTAAATGCACACACAATGGGCGGAAAAATCTGGTTAATTTACGCACGCACCTTCTGCCTCGATAGCAACTATGGTGCCTAAGTTTATTTCGCATTTTCACCAAATTTTGTCAGTCGTAAATTCGTCAGACAGGCCGCTGACAGACGCGTGCGTGCAGATTTATCGAAATAAATCCTGTGTACAGTGAAAGCGCCAGACTCAACTCGCAAAAACTGAAACTCATGTCAAATACAAAACGCAAACAGAGACACAAGGACCAAAATTGGAAATTTATTCATTTTTATCAAAACTCATTGTACGCGAACGCGCTAAAATGCCGTTCTTTTCATATTTATTTCGAATCGAATATATTGCTAAACATCAGGCATGCCAACTTCGTAAACGTTTTTGTGCGGCTCTTTTTTACAAAAAGTTTCGCGTTCACTGGCGCGCTTTTTCTGTAATTGTCGCCGTCTTGTTTGCTTGTCAAACATTCCGCGCTTGCGGACGTGCACTTGTTCATTTCGGCACGTATTGTGCAGTATTAATCATTGCCGCGCGGTTCGATTTATTATACTGCCATTCATTCTCGCCCCTCGGAGTGATAGATTTTTACAAACTTTGACACGCGTCATAAAATTCTTTATTATTAATCATTAAAAAACGCTTGAGATCTGAAATTGGAAATATATCGAATTTATTTAGTAGATTTTTAAAAAGTTTTGTTTTAATTGTCATTACCATAATGATTATTTCAAATTGAAAGTGATTATAATAATTGGCTTTCTGCTTTGATGTTTTTACTTTTCCTGTCGTTTCCATATAGGGTAATTCCCGCTTTTCGACTCTTTCAAATATTGGACAAATAACTTTTTGTTTACAATTGTTGGGCAGCCCGGATAATTTGCCAGAATCTCGCGTCTCACCTTTACACGAGAATACCACTTCGATTCTCAGTCGCGTGTCTGAAATTGACCCTGAAGAAATAAATGCCACCTTCTCTGGCGGCCGAAACGAGAGAGTACCGGTCCCCTCAGTAAACCATCCTTCAGCTCATAGCTGGCCGACTTCCGTTCCGACCTTGCCCGATACAACGCAGTGCACCCAACTCATACGTGTTGCCAACATAAAAATTCAAACATGTACAATTCACCCGAACAACAATAATTTTTGAAAAGGTGAATTACATTTCTCAGTGTTGGAAATTAATATATTGGCGAATTACCCTTGTAAAATGTCATCTTTATGTCATTTTAAATGGCTTTTTGTTGCACTCCGTTGTAAATATGCAAATTTTATAGCAAGATTTTCCATCATGTAGATTGTATATTTCCCAACAACGTATTTTCCTCTAACAAGTGAAGTTAATATACAACCGCAGTTTTCCGGGTGGGAAATAAAATATATTTGAAATTTTAAATATTCTATTCGTGTGGCTGTCAGTCCCCGCGAGAACAACTTTCTTCTTAGTTTCGACTTATTTGTATTTTGTTTCCACTGTAGTGTGCTCTTTCGGCATGCGTTCGCGCTGCAAATATGCATAGGAAAGCGGCGCGTCCCTCGGATTAAGACAATGGCACATTGTTTTATTTGCTCGATTGAAACACTCAAATCCTCGAGGGTGCGGCGGACGATAGGATCAAAAGGAGCTTAACAGGTTTAACATGCCTCGCGCACCGTCTCACCGAAGTTGTCCCCCAACGAGTTCCCATCGTCGTCGGAAACTCAACAACTGTTTGCGATATAACTGCAGTTGTGGGGGCGTGCTAAACACGGACGTACGCCAGATATCCTGTTTTTATCAAATTATAGCCAAACTAATCTGGGGCGATTGAAATTTCATCTTGTGCGAAACGATTCAGCAATATAGAGCGTAACTGTTGTAATTCTAATTCAATCAAAAAGTCAGCAAAATCTAAGCAGGGTTCTATGGCGAAAAAAACGTTAAAGGTAAATAGGATTCAGATGAAAGAGGATTAAGTGAATTTGCTACTTTTTGCTACCCTTAAAAATAAGACCGAAAGCAGAAGAAAGGAGAAGCAAAGAATATTCAGCACTTCAAAAGAAATGGTTATTCAATACGTTTGTATACATTTTAAGGGAAAATATCGAGATATTTCTGTAAATTTTGAAACGAGCAGGAAAAAGGAACTATTTTATGACTGCGCATTAGTCGATGATGAGTTGCGGACGTAATAAAATGTTATCAGTTTAACAAAAAGAAATTTGTTGGACACTTTGTATGTACCGATGTGATGTTTGATATCAGAGTGCGGATGCTGTTGGTACCGGCGCGCAATCGAATCAGGCACACGCTGAAAATGTCCCTGGAACGCCACAGCCTTTCACGAGCGTTTTAGGGTTGCACATGCTGCGAGCGGACATTTCCTGCTAGAGCAAAGGCATCCTGCGGGCGCAAGATGTGCGCGGCGTTATGTTTTATATCCGGAATGCTTCAGTTTTACATAAAGACAGTCGGCGTGGCTTTATCTTAATGCCCATAAAGATAACAGCAGCGGTCGAGTGTTTGACGGCGATGTCGCAAGGAAGTGTCGTATAAAAGCGGAAAGGGCTACTGCCACCACCAAAACTAGGAGTCACTTTTCTTCCTGCTATGATCATGATGCTCAACAAATGGAATAATGGTGAAAATATTTAGCATTTCCAAGAGACATTTACAAATGATGGATAAAGTTCAGAGATAGCTCAGACGAATCAATGAGATTAGTCCAAATACTAATACTTCAAAGTGTCTAAAAATATACTAAGCTTCAAATATAAATTGAAAAATATATGTTAAAAATGGACAGAGAATAGTGGAAGAGCAATAAGCAGATTTAAAATGAAGGATATGTAGTGAAAATGGAAATACAACAAATGCAAACATGTTGGATAACACAAATGAACTGTCAAAATCATTCTGCCCAGTCAGGGGAATAAAACATTTTTCATCGAATTGCCAATTTTTCATAACTTGTCCAACAACCGTAATTGAGTTTCTGTTTGTCAGTATTCCAATAAGTTCCTCTAAACTATGGATTATTGCTCAACCATACTACTACCTACATACATACTACATATTTACTACATATGTTTTTTAAAGTTCTTAGTAAAGATTAAAGACTGGGAGTAGAATATTGTAGATGTTGTTTGCTATTATTATGAAAAAAATATTCTTTGTTATTTATTTCTTTATATTTACACAAATATGTAATATAATCAAAACCAGAAATTCAAACATAGACAAACATGGTGCTGAAATAACTAAAAATAATATGTTTACTGTAAATTCGTTTGATAAACCCAAAATAACCGGAAATTAATTTCACTAGTATGTTTTAGTGTAATAGTGTATTTTCAGAGGTTTAGCAATTTGACTGGAAACAATAATCTAGATGAACTATCGAACAACAAACCAACAAATGAAAGCAATTCATTTTAAGCTTCATAACTTTTAAATTCCCAATTATAAGCATAAGCATACTAATAAGCAAATTAATTATATGCACATAATGACCAAAGCAACGGATCAGAAGCTGGGGAAATGCAAACGCCAACAATTCATTATTGACGGCACCAGAGGGAAATTTCCTGTATAATATCTAAGCCGAATAAATCTGTAGGAGTTCACAGGACTCATTCCGAGATACTGAAAGCGTAAGAAACACCTCCACAGGTACGGCAGACCCATAGACGATAGAGTTGATAGTGATATAGAAGTGGTAACCACTTACCATCAGAATTCTTATGTCATACTGTATAATCGAAGAGCTGCGGCGAACACTCAAAGAGAGGAAAGGCTGAATCATTCTATATTAGTGTTGGCATTAAACAATGATTATTTTAGGACGGCTGCAATCTTCAGAATCATAACTACTCTTTAGATAATATAATACGACAGAAATTACGAACCTAGTGACTCACGTAAACCTCAAGTCTTAAAAGCGGGGTGACCCCTCAAGACAAGGAAATATTGACTGGGATGTAAAACCAACAAGCAACTAAGTTTATTGAAAAATGCCTGAATTAACGCACTCATTTTAAAACATCAATCGCAAATACAAAAGAATGCGAACATTCGCATTGCAGTTTTACCGCTCTTTATAGTCTCGCGCCGCGTCGATAGAAGAAAGACATAAAGTTTTAAAAACTAATTTCGCACGCTGAATGACCGTAAAGTTGGCGAACGCGGCGTGACGGAGCAGTAGTTCGGGGCGGGCGGCGGCGGTACTCGCGTGCACAAATTAAACGCCCGGCTGGCTTTCATTTCGCCGCGTTTTTCGAAATAAAATTTAAATAAACAATGAGCGTCGAATCTTTAATTAAGAAGTTTGCGCGCAGCATTCCACGAGACCGTTCCCCAAATGTGCCTACAGTTAGTATAAAGCAGAATGACTCGCATGCGAAAAGTTTCATCAAACAACAGGCGAACTATTTTGATGAAAAAAAGAAACACAATACAATACGACTAAATGATTGTGAATAGCTGCGATACTATGAACAGCTGCTACAGAGAAACTCATAGGAACGTAGTTTTTTACTTCATGTTTTTGAAATTGATAAAAATTAAGGGTAACTTAGTATAAGTTAATTTTTATAAGATAAACTTGGAAATATAATTTAATGAAGGACAAAATTAGTTTTGTTAAGTTTTAATAGGATTTGTTGAAATCAGTTTTAAATTTAATTAGTTTACCTTTCGTTCAGAATTAGTTTGTAGAAAAGTTTACTAAAGCTGATTATTATTATGATTGTAGAATCTAGCTGACTATTTTCATTTCATTAATTCATTAATTTAAAAGAAGTAATGAGAATAGATTTTGACCAAATCTAATAATTTCTGGCGTTTTCCAGAGTCAGTATTTACCAAATTTACCTAATACTTGTCTAATTATCATAATGGACCTCATGTTAATATCATTAATAAGTCGATCCAAGGAATGATATGGCAGGTGTTCTTGACTGCAAAACTTAAGACATTAATTATCATTATATGAATGGAATGAAAATGAGAAAACGTAATAGTTAATGAGAAAACCGTAATCAACATGGCAGAGGAACTTAACTTCCGAAATATATGTTCAGATTAAACTGAGGAATTCTTAAAGAATTATGACGCAATTTAGGTTTATTATCGAAGTATGTTGCATAAAAATCAGGCGCATGAAAATAGTTTTCCAACAAACCCCAAAGATTTAATGCTTCATGATTTTTATTGACAAGAATATGTCCAAGAATAAAATTTTATGCCGTTTCTTCGAGCATAAGATAAGGATTAAACAACATATCACATGAATTCGTATTCATTCTCACTAAATTGACTGAAAAGTTACTCAGTGGGGTGTTAAATTCGAACATTGAACCGGAATAAGTATTTTTACAAAACCGCTGAATACTTTCCCCATTATAGTAATGCTCCTCATGTTAATATCATAAATGCGATAATCTAACAAATGTATAATAAATGATGGCAGCCGTCCTTGTTTCCAAAAATTTGAGGCATTTAGTATAATTAAAGGAATTAAATGACAGTAATAATAGATAAAAGCCAAACGAAATAGACAGAAAGCACTTAATAAACGAAACATTTATTCATATTAAACCAAAGAATATTGTAAGGATTATCACGCAAACTTGATTTATTGCGAACGTAGATTGAATAAATGTCTGGTGTAAGAGAATAGATATATACGACCGGTCGTAACACGTGTTGATACTCATAGTAGAATATGTCCAACTAAAAGCATCCTTATGAGAATAGTAAAATTCCAAGAGTGTTTAAATATAAATCAGGTGGGAAATCAGAAATAATTGCTAAATGGAAATAAAAGTTTTATGATTTAAATTCAAAATGTGAATTTATTAGTATTTCTACCAAAGTTTATGGCTTTGGTAAAATACAAATCACTTGCAATTACCATAATGATTCTCATGTTAATATCATTAATGAATTTATCTAACAAATATTTGTAATAAAGTATGATAGGTATCCTTGCTTGCAAAACTTAAGTCATTAATTCTAATTATATGAATGAAATTAAACCCATTACCTTTTCGAAGTCTAAAGTCTGAAGAAATATAATACCTGAAACATTTCTTCAGATTAAACTATGGAATATTGCAAGCATTATCATACAAACTTGATTTATTGCTGACGTAGATTGCATAAATGACAGTCGCATGGGAGTAGTTTTCCAACGAGGGGTAATAACGCGTGATGATACCCATAGATAAGAATATGTCCGACAATAAAATCGTCATTATGCAGGCGGTACAAATCCAGGCGCGCACTCGCGCTCGTTTCGTCCATACACTCACCCACATCCATGCGGAAGGATGGCGGGCTGCTCATAAATACTCCCTGCGGGAAATTTGCGCCCCCATCAGAAAGTTTGACGCGCTCGGCGCTGCGCATAATTCTCGCGCCAACCGCCACGCCACCAACGAGCCATAACCGTATCATGTCTTCGGTTGTAACTCATAACCATCCGGCGTTCGGTGATATTAGAAGAAGGATTTCAGGTAGGAACAATATATTTCTTTGACATGTGCGCTTGTATTTACGTAGGCCACTAAAACCCAATTACGTATTCAAGGAGGAGAATAAGAGAATAAACATGTGCCACCGTGGAAAAAATACGGACGAATTACAATGCAAATGTTAGGCGACTTTTTTGTTTGAATAATCTATTACCAGGGGACCAAAAATTGAAGGTCTAAATTCCATATTAGGGATAATCGCATAGGGTCAGCGGGAGCGGCGACCTCGCTCGGGGCGGATGATATGTACGTAGCTGAACCCGACAGGTGGGCTTGCTACCCGGTAGCTTCCTGGCTTTACATATTTATGGCATGCTTGTTAATGTTGTATTGAAAATTCCTAACATTTATATGTATAATTGGGGAATGTTCAAATTGTTGTTTTCCTGAAAAAGACTATATTTTCATTTCAATTATTATTCGACTGCAAATTTTCGACAAGAGGCTACTTGCCTACTGCCGTGCCGTCCATTGAAAAAAAAATCGCAATTTTTAGCACAATTTTTAAAGTGATAAATATGCAAATGAAAATTCAATTCACTGCATACATTTCGACGAAATACCCAGCAATGTGTGAAAACATTAGTAGGTACATAAGCAAAAGAAGCTATGTCTACCGCTCTAAATTTAACCTATTATTAAGAGCAGAAAGCGCTCTGGAAACCTGTTAAGCGTTCTGCCATGCAATTTACCCCCAAGGTGGGGGTAAATAACAAGCCACATCGCTTAGTGCAACCAGTAAAGCATCAATCGGGTTAAATCGTTGCTTCCTTAGTACACAAGTTAACACAAGTTATATCCTTCTAATTATCTAAAATAACTTATCATAGCCAATTTCAAAGTATTTTGTTGTTGTTTTTACAACTTTAGATTTCATGGAATCTTGGGATTTCTGAAGTTCAGGAATTCCAACATTCTACATTATTCTATCCTTACTCCTTCAAATAATAACTAAAGCCATAAAGACATTCTATTCAAACCATAATATTCAGATTATGCAACGTTTCGATATAGCTAAGGCAAACCTACTCAGACTTCAAGAAACCAATGAGTTTAATCCCGAAACGTATAATTTCACAAAAAGGGAATTTTTAAATTGAAAAATTTCTGATCTCGAGCTCAACGTAAGTAATTACGCTCTCCTTTCAAGTCAGAATCATTTCATTACCGCCAAAGTTTAAATTTTCACACGTGAGAGATCAAATTTAATTGCATTGTTACGAAAATACCTTTGTAATTTAACTGAGTAGAATCTTGTTTTGTAAGTGTTTGCACACTTACCGCGAACTTATCGCACACGAATTCATTTACCGGATCTCAAAGGCGCGTTTTTTTGGAAAAATATGAAAGCAAACATAATTTATTGTGCCATCGCGTCGCGTCGATCGTTTGCGGTGCGTGCGCTAGATAAATGCACACTTCCGCTCGGGCAAATATACAAAACTCCAAAGCCAAACAGTGGCAAAATAATTCAATCGGCATATAAAGTGGGTTATCCGCACGTGGTGCACGCACCACAGGCGACTGCGTCACACCATCTTATTTTAAATTAAGTGAAAACAAGGATTTCGCTTTGTGTATAAATGGCATCGTGTGAAGCATACGGCCTGCGCCGGCGGCTGTAGTTTCGGACGAGTGCAGGTCACCCCTTCAGAAAACACCAACGCGTTCTCGCCGAAAACCGGGATCAGCACGGACGAGACGACCGCGACCACCGCAGAACGCCGTCGATGCTGCTGAATCCCGCACAATAGTCCGCAAGGGCGGCTGCGGGACCTTATTGAATAATGTGTATAACCTGACATGACATGTGAGTGTTGCGAAAAGGGATTGAAGTTATTTCTGCTGATCTAAATACAAGTGGAATTGGAAAGGATCAATTGATGGATGAACGCGGAAGTGGGTCGAGATGAACCCACTGAGAGGCTGTCATCTGGCAGGAAGTCGAAGTAGTATGGGAGGAGCTATAAATTTAAATTAATTTTCGATAATTTGGATCGAATTAAAGAGATAATCATTCCTTGCAAATGCAAGGAAGATAAATAATGATCATAGGTCCCGGGATAACACTTAACAAAATAAGGAATAGTTTATTTTGGGGAAATGTAAGAGAGTGAGTTTCTCATTTAATTGGAATGACTCTCATCCAGTATAGAGTATCCTTTAATTAAAGCATGGCTTTATTTATTTGTTCTAGGTAACCTTTTTATTACTACTAATTTTTATGACCAAGGTTCTAATCCAATTCCGACACCAAATGGTGCTACATTCTTTTTCATATTTCATGTAACTAATGATTTAACCTGGCAGGCAAAAGACTTGAACTGCTGGGCAGTGAGAGTTTCTCACTCACTGAATTCAAGGTCAAGTCGGTTAAAGAAATGCTATTGCTTGCAAAGGCAATACCATTTCTTAACTCATAAAGGGTATACAGTACAATAGACCACAGGGTCGCAGTACGGCTGAAACGCAGCACTCAATTACCCTTCTTTAAAAAAAAAAAACTAATGATGTACTGAACGTATCTATTTATTAGGACCCTAACTTGTTCATAGTACATAGACTCCTTATATCCAGCCAAACTAATCAGAGATAGACCCAATTAAAATTTTAGTGAACTTCACTTTATTTATTTGTACCTGTCTGCTTCAATCCTCCGTAACTTGCTAACTTCATAAATTCTAAATTTATTTTACTTGGTTCAAATTGAGTACTAGAAGTAAATGATGGAATTACTAAGCTCCCAAAAGGATTGAAGAAATATGAAGAATAAATAATAAATGCAGCTTGTGGTTTCTACAGTGGAGCTGGACAACGCGAAGTAAGGACAACGTAGTGTTATTTCCATCACTACCGGGCAGGCCCGAGTTCGTCCAGTGACCAGTCCACCATATACTTTGCCAGTATGCACCGCTAGCCATTCGGTAAAATTTAATGTCATGCATACTCGCATAAATGTCCGGTTGGTACCCGAATGCACCACACGGTCGTAAGTATAATGCATGCACATTGCACGTAAAGTGTGCAGCAAATGACATAGAATGAAAATATTTAGTTGTCTAGCACCGAATGGTCCATAGTCCCACAATAGCAGTTTACGCGCACAATAGTATTAATACAATTCGTGTAAACACTAGGTACTATAGTATTCTGTTCAAACAAATGAAATGACATTTTGTTTTTTACAGCTAGAGAGATGTCAATAACAAAAACCGAATTTCAGCTCGAAAAGTACGGAGAAAAAGCGCACAAAGGAATAACTCGTTACGTCTCTTACGCCCGCTTGTTTTATAAATAAATTGAACGTGAATGCTCGTTCAGAGGGTGCAAAAAATCGGCACAAAAACGTATATTGAAGATCAGATCGTCATGAATCCCGTCGTCGCATCCCAAAAGCTATCACTATTTCGTATTGGTGACGCAAATTCGTTACAACAATATGCGTTCGCGATACGATGGCAAAAAATTGGAATCACCATATAAACGATGCCATGAAAACAGTCGTTTCTGAATCGGGAAATAGCCGAGAGCGTATTTGTGAGCGAAAGGACAACAAAAGCATAATTATAAGGTTTAACTTAAAAAACCTAAATAGTACTTCACACACAATGTCTCGAGAAGAGCAAAACTTAATTTTAAAATAAATACTTATATCTATTCATATATGTTAAATTCTAATCTAAATTGCCTAGTTTTCTTTGGCTTATATAATCGAAAACTGAAATAAATGTGAATATTTTAATCCCATACGAATTTCTTCCATAATTTATAATTATTGAAATAAAGATCTTGATTTAATTCAGGTGAATATGGACATTGCTTAATATATTCAATGTACAATATAATCACCATATAAACGATCACCAAATGAACATCCCTATATTGGTAAATAGCCGACCGCATTTTTGAATGCGAACCGTGAACAAAAGCGTAATTATACCCCCTAAACTCCCCAAAAAACCCAAAATAATACTTCTCCCCTTTCCAACCTGTCCAGAAAAAAACGGCCGAGTTGATGGAATAATCTTCAGAGATTCGAAAAAGCGCATTTAATAATTCAATGCTAATGAATCACAACCCGAGAAGTGTGACTCTTTACTTCTTTGAAAAGCGTTTAGAATCGTTTAAAACTTTCCACCATAATTCATAATCAGGCGACGTATTTTTTACTCCGGTGGTGTAAGAGATGCAAGGTTAGAGGCTAAAAGCGGTAAGTAGAACTTAGTTGACTTTTTCTTCCAAAGTTCGGGGTGCGTTTTTTCACGCCCGGCGAAAAATGCAAAAAGCACACGGATTATCCATGTATCCGTGCTGGGCGAGTTTTCGTGTTTAGCGACGCACGCAATAAAGTTGGTAACGATATGGTGGGATAGTCGAATGTGAGGCGGTTAGTCGTCGTGGCGGGACAACGCAGCGTTTATGTAAATTTCAAATGTGATAAGCCCACCACAAAACTGGCGCTGGCCCGCTGGACTAAAAGGACCCCCAATTAACGTCAAAAACAATTCCGTCATTAAACAATCACGTTCTATACGCTACAAAACTCGAATGAACCCACGCCGAACCCTATTACGCCCCCACGTGTGCGTGGCCGCCTTCTGCCTAAGCATATTTAGAGCCATTTACTGATGTGTTGCAAATTTTTGCGGAAAATTTCCAATGCCAAACTTGTGGCTGCACAATCTCTTTCAAAGCGAATTACCAATATTTTGTGAGGGTGTTACATTAGCAGCGGAATACATCCGAAAAGTTGCGCTACGAATAGCTGGAAAAGTTTAATGATAAAGTGAAAAACAAAATCGCTGGATTGTTGCGAGAAAATCGGAAAGTAGATATATAAAGTTGCTTTAGTCAATTCTATTCCCCCACGACTAAAAACTGGGTTTTACATATATTAAATTTGCATACAAAAAGAAACGCAATTGATTAACTTTCACAGGATTATAACCAAAGTTTTTTTGACTTTTGATACCATAGCCAGGCGCAAGGAAGTTTTTTTTGAATTAGTGTATATTGGATTGCCTAATCTAAAAATGTATCGTCTGGACAGATGGCGCTTGGCGAATTTGCATAATTATCAACTAGTTTTCAGCAAGTTCTTCGACTTTGGGATAACCCGGTTCAATCGTCTGCTGGCGCGTATTTGGGCGAGTTTGGAACTCAATTTTTGTAAACGGTGCCCGAACGCGTTTCGCTCGAGAATCCCAAATTTTCCACCGCTCATTTCTGTTTGCAAGTACATCAAACTTCTTTGCATATCGACTTCTTTGCGGATGGGAAGTCGTACTTGGAGCGACGTTTTAAACTCGCTTAACTGGTTGCCTCCGACCTCAAACACGACGCAAGGCGACATTGTTGGCATTGCGGCGAGCGACAGGGGATGAACATCGACGACGCAAATTTTGCGACACGATGATCTCACGCGCGTGATGGCCGGGACGAATTGAAGTGCAAATGCGCCTCGAGCGCGACAAGTTTTAATGAAATTTATTAAGTCGCATTTAGTTGAGCGAGTTAAGTGGTATTAAATAAAACCGCCTATTATTTTTCACCCTTGCCTATTCAGAACTCGCGCAGTATCTCGTCACCTCTCTTTAGGTAAATTTCGGATGGAAAATTTTACATGATTTCGTGTGAATTTAACCGGCACGAAATTTGCAAAAGTCACGGTTGGTCTATATACGAACCCTTGAAGATAATTAAGTTTGACAGTCGCAGCGTTCGGTCTGAAGCACCATTACCCCTTAAATATTATCTCATGTAGAAGTAATGAGAAACGTACGTGCATAATTACATCGTGTGATAACATCATAAACTTAAATATTGAACGATATTATTAATATTTACCAGTTGCGATAACTAGTAAAATTTAGCTAAACGTCCTTTAATACTTCACATCTTAAGTACTATTTAATAAATTTTTCGGGATCTCGGATATTATACTATGTAAACATAGTTGAATGTAGCTGCAATCCTTTACGAGTGGCAATAATTATATTTAACACTGAAATACTCCTGAATAATATCAAAAAAATTCAATTTACGTGGATTGCTTTATATTTACTTTATATTTACCAGTAAGTGGAAAATTTATTACGTAAAAAAATGTACATAAGTTTTGAAATTTATATAACTATTTTAAACTTTCTGAGGTTAATGTTTTCTATTTCTATTAAACTTTCAACCACATGCATT
Organism: Weissflogia rhopalogaster; assembly: GCA_019419845.2. Lineage (NCBI taxonomy): Eukaryota > Metazoa > Arthropoda > Insecta > Coleoptera > Staphylinidae > Weissflogia > Weissflogia rhopalogaster. The sequence goes on from WSZQ02081477.1 coordinate 42,465, forward strand.
ATGCGAAGTGTACGCTGCATAACGAAGGCTTTCGTCCGTTCAAAAGTTCTTTATTAACCCTAATAAATCCCCGACGATTCGCTGGAGAGTTTTTCTCGGCATTGTGCTACGCAGCACTGCTATGCTTTTTTTCGTGGCGAATGCCGGCGCTGTGACACTTCCGGTGTGGTGCGCCGGCTGGATATTCCAAGGATACTAAGGAAAAGAGTCAAACCAGAAAAAAAAGGCCGCACTTTACAAGTCTTCAACAACATAGAAATGCATTTTCCAGTCGTGCGGTCGTCGCTCCTCCAAATATGAATTCAAATTGTTTTCGGGCATGCATTTTGTAAATGTTGCGGTTGGTGCAATTTGATATGTTACATTTCGAAAATATCTCACCGCAAATCTAACACAACATATTCAGCGACTAGACGTCTATCTTGCGGTTGTGTATCGCCGGTTTTCTATCTCCTTGTCATTGGGCGGCGAATGATAGAGGTAAAATAAGCATCGCAAATATTTACCGAAATGAAAGTAGTTCACATTTGAATTCGATTCGCGACGCCTGCTGTTTTCGTCTCTGAGGATTACACCTGCCTTTGGATCACACCCTGCTGACGAACAACATAAACAAGCATATAGATTGCTTACTTGAAGATCGATGTTGGAACGATGGCGCAGTCGGGTTCAGGTGGGTGAAAGAGGGTGAAACATAATTAAAATTATTTTAGGCAATTTTCAGAATTCAATATTGTAGAAAATGTTGAAAATTTGGAGCTTGAAGCAACTGTTGTTCATCGAGCGTCGAATTTAAATGAGTGTGATTTACTGGGGATTAATAGAAGCAGTCATGCGAATGCTTCACATTATGGCAGCCATGCTGATGGTTACGAAACGGATGAAGATCAAGTTGATGGAGAGAATGTGAACGCGTTTGCTTTCAAGAAGACACTCGTTCAAGGTAAACACTTTGCCAAGAGTACTTTTTAGGCAGCAAGAATTTAATTAAAATCTAAGTTACACAATCGAGGAGTATGTAACAAATATATTTGAAAAATTCCAGGCATGATGGATGTGGCACTGATAACAGCAAACGCCAACCAGCTGCGATACATCATCGAATTCAACAGCAACTCGAAGACGTATCACTTTGTCTTCACGATGATCCTAATCTCGATCCTGCTGCAATTAATCGTTGGTATTAGTCTGATATGGATGGGCAAGAAGGGATATCACGATCATGTCGACGATGGTGTACCCACCAGTGAGCAACATCAGCATGCTATGCTTTGTAATAAATTCGTGCTGATTGCTGTATTCTTCATCACCGTGATCAATGTTTTCATCGCGACATTCCCCATCAACGCCTAAATTTTAATGGTTTCCTGTTGGCGAATGCTAGGTTCTACGTGCTGTTAATAAAACTATACGTCCTTATAGATATATATCTCTGAGAACAATTTGCAGCAAATGTCGCAGTTGGAATGCGTCCTATTCGACTTCGGGCTAATTGAGACCGAATGCTACCCGCTCGCACTTAAATGATTTATAATTTCGGGGCGTAATTTCAATTTGATAATTATTCTCGATGCCAGTAGCACTTTAACGGTTGCTACCATCATCTCAACGTCTGCCTTCAACTTTCCGAGTGGTTTTCACCAAATGCACCCGACAGACGGACGCAACAAAAGAAAACTGAAACTAGAACATTTTCGCAGCGTGTTCGAACGCAGTTTGTAGAGTTATCCAATCTCTCTCACTCTCCTCCACATTTCTTCGCGCAATGAGCGATGAATATTTAAGATTAAATCTTCCTCGACGTTTACACTCTGACCACATGTTTTATATATACGCGTACGCCCGTTGATCCTCACCAACTTTCTTAATTAATTACACAGAATACTAATTATGGCCTCTGTCAACCGTTTTTCGGCAGCGAACCTTGAGGCGGCTCTTTGCGTATTCAATTTTCCGCGCCGCAAATGCTGCGTATGTAATGAGTAGTTCTAGTTTTCTCAGTTTCGTGCGAAACTCTCAACTTGCTAAATAATACTCCGGCATCGGATTTCTGCGCGCAAACAATAACAAGTCGAAAATACAGTCTTACAAAAAATGTCTGACTGCAGAATTCCTTAAGAAGCAGAGCTGAAACGAGTGGTCCTCAGATAGGAGCAACACGGTGCAAGTTAATAGTTTCCCGTTTCCGTTTACTTGCCTTTCTGTTGGATGGGATGCCGCTGTTACGGCGTGTGTTTTTCTCATCAGCATTCGGTACAGCTTGCTCAAAAACGACGCCCAAGAAAGGAAACAAAAGGATAATTTGCTTACAATTATTTCCATTTGAATTCCTACATCTCGCACCAGAGCCGGCGAAATAATGAATTCCGTTGCGTTTATTTCTTTTTATTTAGTCCTGGCGTTCTAATTGGACGAAATCAAATCAAAATTATGACATTTTACAACAGTCGCTTAATCAACTCATAAACTTGTCAGTTCTTTTTTTAAACGACAGCGGCAAACAAAGGTTTTACGTCGCTGATGCGTGCAATCTGTAAACGGATGTTAAGTACGCCTTTGATGACATAAAATACAAACTGCACTTCCTCCCATAATTACAATTCTTTGTAATGTGCGCGGCGTTTTTTGTGCTGTTAAATCGCCATTCTGCGCGGCGATAGTGCCTGCTGAAAAATCGCAGTAAATTTACTTAAAACTTGCGAGCGCAATTTCCCACGGAAAATAAAACGGTACGGATAATTTATTACAGTGCGCATGAGAGGGAATCGGCTCGTCCTTTCCGGGGTGGTAGTGTGACAAGACCCCGGGTCCTTCCACCGCCGACAACGACGGCCTTCCTCGAGCGTCCTTAGCAAGTTTATTAAGAGCGACAGTCCTGCGACACATAATAGTAATCAATATAAAACGCCTCCGGCATTCATTTGCAGAGTCCGCGGAGATTGAAACTAACTACACCCAGGAGTGGCACCTCCCCAAAGTAAAAAAGACGTCCCTTTCTGAGGGTGCAAGTAATGTAGAAGTTTACAAGCCAAGGTTCGTTAGAATTAGGGATATAAAATCTAAAAAGAACAAGGTTGATGTCTAGAGATTCCTGTAGAATGCGATCTGACATACAAAAATGGAATAGGGTTGTTTTTATCCATATTTTTTCGTTTTAACTTGATAACTCGTTTTTCCAATCCATTTAATGTTCAAATGCACGTGTTAAGAGGACCCAAGTCCAACGGTGCTACGTAGAGAAATTCGAAATACTTTTATGTGTTTTTCGTATATTTGTTAATCCCATCTGAAGAAAATCAATAAAATTCAGAAATATTCTAAAAACCTGTTTGTATCTATCGCGGTTTAGTCTTTTATCATTCGTTTAAGTATAATTTTAAGCATTTCAAAACATCCCTCTCATGTTGAATGCTTTTAAAGCAACCCTCATAAAGTCTACCAGACACACCCTTCAAGTCTAAAGGTTTCGTGTAGACTTCTAAAATTTTCACACTCATAATATGAACTTTGCTCGCGGAAAGACAAGGTCGTACTCCTGCTTCCGGTTCTGGCAATGGAGATAGGTTGCCGAAATACCAAGTGACAATATGGCGCGGTTATCGCGTGTGTCCAAGCCGACCCACGTCAGAAAAACAATGAAAATAAATGGTTTGAGATAATGGATGCGCAATAGTCTCCAAATCTCCGAGAATTACCTCGCGCACGTCTCACCACGCCAACTTTTCCATTCTCGCGCAGTTCGGACGAGCGCCGTTTATTCAAAGAGAGGAGCCCACAGTAAGTTTTCTTTTCACTTGGCAGCCCGCGTGTGCCTACGTAATGATTTCCCTCGTTCACTTGATGGCTACTTACAGCATAATACTTTTCTAACTGCTCTTTGTAAGCTGCTTTCAACGGGCGTCTTGTTGTTGTTATTAAAGTTTTGCAGCACGCATCAGTACCGCGCTCTCTGTACTGTCAAGGACATCTCAACGTCGTGCATTTAACACCGCTTTTATGCTAGTTTTCCAGCGACTATTTCGCCTGCCGCCCAAAAGCGCCGCGTTTTTCCGAAGTGAATACAATTTACTCGCTCACTTTGGTAGACTTAGTTTTATGCCAGTCGCGCGTATCCTGTTTCAGCTTTCGCTGATTGCATGCGCTTAAGATCCAGACAAAGACTCTAGCCTGCCGTTCTGAAAGTGGGCAAATTCCGAATTGAATCGTCGGGTGGGATGTACGCTTCCGTTGTTTTTTATCCACGGTTCGCGAAAGTGTTCGACCAAGTTTCATAATGAAAATTCAGATTTTTCCGGGGAGTGTTCGCCTTTTTTCGGGGTAAAAACGCGGGGCGTGAAATGACGTCGCAGGCGGCTGTGGGTAGCGGTAGTGGTGGGCCCATTCGTAGTCGGTTTGTAATCCAGCAGGGATTTGCAATTCTCCGGACGGCGGCCACGCCACGAGGACGACTCCCGTGGGGACGCCACCGAAAACAGTTTTCCACATTTAAATTATCTTTAATTGTCCGTGCAGGGTTTTCGCGCAGCAGACAAAGAGTGCTGATATAGATCATTCACTTGGAAGGCGAAAACGCTGTGGTGTAATTCTCAGAGAAATCATTTATACCGAGAAATTTCATAAATAAAAAGTTAAGATTAAAACCCAATTCTTGCATAAATGCAGAGAAACCAGTAAATGGAAATACTGAGAGTGCGTATAATACTGCAATAAATACGCTTAAAATCCGGTAGTTAAAAATAAAGGTATTTGAAGCTTAATAAAAAAATCTCTTATATAAATACAGCAAAAACCTGGGTATTTTTAATATATTTTAGAGGCTTTTTGTGTATTTGTTTAGTCTCTGTATCTTAATTAAAGTATAAATATATAAAGAAACTGGAAGATAAAAGGGATGTAAAACAGCCTTTTTTACTAAGGATTTTAAATAATAAAAAGCATTTGTGTAATTTCGGCAAAATAAATAGCTGAAAGCTTGAAACACAAAGGAATTGTCTAAATTTTCCCAAAAATTTCATAACATTGTGAAATATTTACAGAAAAATGAAATATATGTTTTAACTACAAAATATGGTATAAATATTTGTAGAAGAGTGCTTAATTATTGTTTCAAATTGTAGATTTTTCACTTTTATGTTATAAATCATTTCAGTTACTTTTAATTGAAATTTCTACCTTCCTGCGACAAGTTATTTACCAAATGTTGTATAGTGCGAAAACTAGAACATCATCGAAATGACAATTTGTTATATAAATGTAATTTTCAACGTTTTCTGACCTGAATAAAGTGAGGAAGAGCAAATAATATGGTATATAAAGAAAATTTAATTGAGGGAAAAGTATATGTGATAAATTGAAAAACGACGTTTGCCGGATTGAGAGAGGAGGCAACATTGAATTAAATTTAAAGATGTGTTTTCAATAATTGGCTCAGCAACCTTGGGTGAAATGAAAACATCAAATTTCATCAATATACCTCCGATATCCGAATTGCCGAACAAGGGCCAAGTACTCGGAGATCCCTAATGTTAATCCAAAGACCCAAATAGATAATACGCCCTTAGGTGTTTCGCCTACGTGCGACCTCGGAAAGGGTGACGTGGTCCCTGGGGCTCCTAATAGTCGACCCCGAAATTAAATGAATTCCCTGGCAGACATACCAAGTGTCCGGGAATCATTAACCAATGCTCGTTGTATTCGCAAATTTATCTAGTACGTACTTCAGGCCGGAATCATTCCACCCCGCTCCTGTGTTCCGTGGGATGGCTGTTCCCGACGAATGGAATCGAGGTTCTAGCGTTTCGCAAGGGTTGTGCGTCGGCGATATTATGATTCGGCATCCTGTGACCTGAATCAGAAATAACCTTCGTCGCCGTGTGGATTCTTTGCCAAAAATCCACGAAAATTTACAACCTACACCTGTCGTCCATTTCGTATGAGGACGGGCGCATGATTTCGGTACATTACAAACGAGAATTTATCGACTTGCATTTTTTTACGTCGCATCCCCGAACAATGATAACCAAGAACCGAACTACACATAACACTGGCTAGACAAGTTAATTGAAATAAGGTCCTGTACCTATTCAATATTAACTATGGTTATTCACCGAAAGTTTACATAAATTATTGGTATTCGGCTGGAATATCACTGACAGATTGTTTTAAGAGAAATAACATTATTTATTAATCAGTCGTAGAGCAAGACATTGAGTGCTTTGTTAATTAGACTTCAAGTAATCAATGGAAAGCGAAATTATTAATTCAGATGACTTGAATCAATGTTCTCCCAGGTGGCTTGCCAATAATTCGTGGTTCAAGTGAAATTATTATTGCGCCAACAGTCCTTAAAACATGAAGTAATGGAAGCGCAGGAAGCGCAATGAAAGCATGGAGAATAAAATTTTAAACGTGAGAGGATATAAATTATTATATGACACTTTGATAGCTAACAATAAAAGGGACTTACACAACTCGATACGAAAGTACATCGTAAAAAAAACCAATACGTAAACTTTTGCGAGCTAAGAAATGTCTGTAATTCTGCTTTTTTATTTCAATTTGTAGTCGTATAAATCTTTAATTCACTTCGAAATTTTCATTTGTTCAGATACTTTACTGTAATTTGATTATTAAACATAAATTGTAAAAGGTCACCAAAGAAAATATGAAGATTTAAGCAATAATTCAAGACGATTCTCAATAGAATCCTGAGGCATCTCGAAACGAGTCCGTTGGCACACTATGTGTGCGGTGCCGAACGTACTTTCGACGTCAACCGAGTTACCACCGTTCCATTATCAATAGTACTGGAGATTTTTCCCGCTTCTTATATTTCCAAAACTTTCTGATTGATAACGTGCAATACACTAAATCCTGTACCAACTGACCACATTGTCATATAACTCTTTCTCCCACATGGTACATGCTTAGCACGTGACTACTTAGTAGTCAAATGGTCCACGTAAAACTGAATAAATAAAAAAATCGCACCATGGCCAGCAAATGGCATCGCACTTGAATGAAGCCAATCCGGCAACAGTCGCACGCGGTTTACGAATAAAATCATGCAAATTCTGCATTTCATATCGCATAGGAAGATTTTGGGCGTTCGATACGCCACCGTGTTTGGCCGTATCGCATCGAACATGTAAATATGTAAATTCCGTGGCATCCGACGCACCACCCTAACATCATATGAGGTTTGGAAATTCTACAGGCATTTTCTCCGCCACCAAAAAGCGACCAGTTGAAAGGAATTTAATTAATAAACTGCGCGCCGACGTGGCGCAAATGTTACGACGCTTGTTCTCGTTGGGTGGTGTTACCCGGCTGAGTGTGCGGCTGGAGACGTGGTATTAACAAGGAAAAATAAAATCTTGCTGTGGCACGCGTCGCCACCGGCATTAACAATAAAAATTGCCGCGAAACCGCATAAAGGTAATTTCCCATCGCATTGCCGCGGATAGAGTCCCCCAATCCCAGCCTAGTTCAATGCGAGTGGGTTGTGGGAATGAATTCACAGCCGCCGCACTGGTGCTGGACCGAGTTGCAGGAAGTAGCACGCAGCAGGCGGCGTCGACGAGCGTGTTAGTGGCAACGGCGACGGCGACCTTTTGGGAATTAAATGTGCGATAGTCGTTGCCATTTTCGCGAGGTCCCAAAACCACGTTATATCAGCTGGTTTTCCCTGCGTTACCAACTCATACAGTCTGTTAACTAATAATTCATTGTGTTAACCTTTACCAAGCATATTACAATTGTCCCAACTAATTCACTCATTTACACGTAAATGCCCCTAAAATCATACATAACCAAATTTTATTGTAGCACCAACAAATGTTATAGATGGTATCGTGGGAAAGATTGGGGACAATGGGTAGGTGAGTATGGGGCATACAAGCACCAGTTTGCTGGCTACAGATGCGAACAAATAGTGCAATAGGACATTTCACGGATACGAGCATAATGCGTGTAATTGAAGTCTAACAGTTCATTGGCAATAGTTGCTAACGGCCAGACGTTAACCAATGTCGAAATTAAAAATTGTTACCCATCGACGAAGCACAAGTTGGTTTTAAGAGCTTTCATACAGAAAAATGAGTGTTGAAAAATTTGATAAGTAATGACATTGAAGGGAAATTAACAATTAAATTAATGACTGTAAAATTTCGTTTCTCGGCGCCTCCAGCATATTTTATTACTTTATAGTAGATGTACTGAATGACTCAGATGAACGGAATGCTTTTAGATTAATTCAACCAAATCACTTGATAAACAAACCAGGAGGTTGAGATGAAAAATGAGTTGTTTGTAAAGTACAACGATTGCTTTTCAAGTTAAAATATTGCAAAATTGCTTTACCCTTCCCTTTCGAAACTTCGGTTATTTAAATTTGAACTATATTAACATTTACGAAATATATAGTATACCTCTTCAAAGAAATGTGTAATTGCAGAGGAATGTACAATTAAATTTATTGTTCAGAAACACATACGTGAATGTATAGGTTGTGATAAGTTAACTACGTGTCGCCTTTCAACTCACAGGAATATATTTAACGCCTCTGAAAAAGTTGAATGCCAAGCGCCTTCACCATATTTTTATTGTTTCAAAGCTTAAAACTCAGATTTACCGAATATTTTTTCGTATAATTAAAGCAAACGACTTGTTAAAAAAACCAGGAAATTGGAGATGTAAAAATAAAATATTTGTAAAATACAACTTTTACTTTTCAAATTAAAATAAATTATTGCAACATGGTTTCATCTTCAACTTTTTAAACTTCTATTTAAATTTACATTTATTAACATTTTCAAAATTTTTAAAAACTTTCCTTAATTTTTGCACAATTTTCTGAACTTTTAGATGGCAGCAGTGGTCAATAGTACGTGGTTTACTGGCTATGGATGCGAACAAATAGCGCAATGTGAAATTTCGCGGATATGAGCATGATGCGTGTAATTGAAGTCTAACAGTTCGTTGGCGATGATTGCTTACGATCCGGCGTTAACCAACGCCGCCATTAAGAAGCATTACCCATCGAAGAAGAAGCGCACGCACGTCTTGAGAGCTTTCCCTAACCCACACATACACACTCGCCTTTACGAATCTGCTGGACCTCAAGGGACTTACACGCCTCCGCTGTACTGAACCAATTTTGCACTGCAATGTAAAATTCTATCTCGTCGTATAAACTAACCACTGGCATTATATTAATATTACATGGGCATTTACGAGAAGCCTCATGAATTCATAACGTGCGCACCGCCGTGGCGACTTCTTCCACTCAAACGTGCTGAAGTTTTCATGAGCGTCAACATTTTAGCGTCACTAGCGCGCTGTTTTTTTTTTCTGTTTGCACACGGTTACACTCACACATCCATGACACAAAAAACAAACAACAAAAGCGCGCGTTGGGCGGGTACATATCCCCTAGCACGAAACATACATCCAGGCCCAGCCAACCGGACGCAAAAATAGAGTTGAAAAAAAACAAAATTTATGTAGCATTGCGGAATATACACGCGCGCCTTGCTTCATTTACTGGGAGTGATCATCATGTGTCAAAGGCGGGCGTCTGTACGTGCGAAATGAAATTGTAGAAATTGCAGAAGGATACGTACGGCAGCGGAGCGTTAATTACAGTACGGTTTTCCTTTTTTTGCAAGTGTTGCTAGGGAGGTATCCCCAAAGAACGCGCGCGCTCTGTGAAGTTGTCAGCCGAAACGCTGTAAAAGAAGTCGGTGCGTCGGAGATTAATAAGTAATGAGAGGAATGACTTCATTGATACACGGAGAACGACAGCGGTATGAAAAGTTTTCCTATTTATTCGGGAGCGTCCACAGGATGTGCAAATTGTGACGACCTAACAACATGTCGTCTCCTTCAGCTTGGAGGCATATATAATTAACGCAGGTGTAAAATGCTGAGTGCCCGGCGCCTGCACCTTGCCGTGATTGGACCAAAACTTAAAACTTAGATGCACGGTTTGCTTTTTTTTTCATTTAATTGAACTTGTAAACTAACAAAAAAACTATAGTAATAGATTTTAGAGATTTTAATTACAAATCTCAACAGTAAAAATAAGTCACGGGTTTTATGTAATAATACTAAATCTTGCCCAGTCTTACATGTAGAATATAAAAATGAACAATTGATATTGATAATTACTTTATGATAGAATGGGCCTAATTTAAGCAAAGTTGCAATTAGAGGATGTCAGTGTAGGTAATATTATGTCAATTAGAGTCAATTTATAATTTATATCAACAACTTACAGAAACGGACAAATATATTATATTATTGAAAACATTCTATATTCGTGAATCATCAAAAAAGAAAAATCCCTGAAACCGGAAAGATTTCTAAATGAAAGTATCGCATTTCAATTTAGAATGATTTATTGGAATTGTAATTAATTTCTGCCTTAACCTTTTTCTATTTCATGTGCTAAAAATATTGCGTGTAAGACTTCTAAGTTCGCGCCTTAGATAATTGCATATTTTCACCCAACTTCGCCTGAGAAGGTATGCATAAATATAAGTAAAATGACCTATGGAATGCAATCAACAGTACAAAGAAAATAATGATCGTGAGCTCAAGGTGTTTAAACCGGAGGAAATTCCCGCTTTCTGCACCATCACGGTAGGTATTTTTCACGCTTTATCGGACTGGTAACTAATTGATCGAGGACGTATTTATAAATCGTCCCTCGTACCAGCACGTCGCGTTCCAAACGCAAGCACAAAGGCAACAAACTCGAATTATATAGTATTAAAAAACCTGCCTCCATGTTTAACATGTCATTATATCATGAATATAGAAATAATCATGATATAATATCTTATTATACATTTTTTTGTATTAACTTCTTTGTTAAACAGTTTTTTAAAAGTTATTAATCACTGTTTGAATATCGCAACTCAAACATCCTGTAACTAACCTGGCAACATTGTTTTGCTGAGAATTTTCCGCCGCACAAAACGCTGCTTGCTTAGATAAAACTGATTGATTAAAATTTTTACCGGAGAATTTATTAGGATTATCGAATATATAACAGGCTCGGCTAACTTCTTGACAGTTTTCGCACGCAGCTGAACGCAGGGAGAAAAAAATGAGTAAAATTCCCCGAAGAAATCACTTGCCAACCTTGAAGATAATTAGCCCAAAAACGTTCGTCGACTTTTGAAGTTTTCGGCCATCGTTGAAGGTTATCAAAGTTAATTTCAATCTAAATTGAATAGGTACTAATTTGATAGCATAAGAGAAACGCTGATAATGTTTTTCATTAAGGACTATAAATTAATTTAAAATCAATGCCTGCAGTTGTAGGAGCATCGCCTAATCAATTAATTACCCCATGAAGTGATGGGAAAGAAAACTAATTTAAATTCGTACCTGTTGTATCACAGCGCTTGCTTTTGGTTGGAGTAAGAGCGGTGAAGTTGGGCAATAGGGCGGCGAAATTAATCATCGTCGAACGAAAACGTTGGACAAATGAGAAGAGGACACGACACGCACACGTAAATCTGCCAAAAACAAACAATGGCAATTTGTAGAATGAGCGCGTTACGATATTTCACAATCTTCGGGTACAAATTCGGGTGATGCTGCGATGATGGGGTTGAAAATGTTTTATGGGCACGTAGCGTAGGCGTCATTCTCGAAACTTTCTTCTTGTCTCTGGTATCAAATATTGAAATCTATTGAACTAGGATTCATTTTAGACAACTTAAATCGGAGGTTTCCAAACTTTTTGTAGCTACGATTTATCAAGTATAAATAGGATACCAACTAGAAGAAATCAACAATCAAGAAATTACTCCGGTCTGACCATGGAAGCTTGGAGCGTGGTGCCCGTCTAAGAACTGTGTAGAGCGCACCCTCTCTACTCCATACTTCAGCATGACACTTCAGTTACTTCAGTTTTGATCTATAATTCAAAGTTTAGCATTCAGTATGGAATAATTCCAGCGAGTCCATTCCAGTGTTGCGAGTGTTGTTATATAAATTTCCTTTATTGTGTGGGAACACTTAACGTCAACAAAATCCCCTTAGATAGATAGAAGTAGAAGATATAACCAGCATAATATGTAGCTAGACAAAAAAATAGTGAAACCTAATTAGACTACCAATGAAACCACTGTACGTATTCTGTATATTTATGAAATTATATTTGCATAATTCCCCATCAGGAAAAGTTTACGCATAGGCAAACATTTCGGCAAAGCACTGGAATGAACTCGTGCGTCATGCCGATCGCAGCGCATGATGACGAAAAGTTATTCTGCCCGTTTTCGGCACGGAGACACATCCGCTGGCAGACTACAGCCGCCGCCGTCATCTTCGCAAACACAGCCGTCCCGGAAGAAAACTTTTCATCTTATTACGCGTGCTGTCGCCGTATGCGTTATATGCAAGTACCTTCAAGGCGTAAATGTGTTTGTGTAGACGCTGCCGTCTTGTTTACCGACGCGAAACAACGCGCGTCGCGACACAAAACGCCGCTACCATTCGCACAGCCAACCCCTAAGCGAAAACCCTACTGCCTGCCGCAACTACAGTCGGCGGAATGTTTTAATTTTCAATTTAATTGCATCAATTCCTCCGAATTCAATACTGCAGCAGTAGAGTACCATTCGACGCGCAGCACCAATCGATGCTTGTAATTGGAATCACGAACATCATTTCGCGTCTCTGAGACTGATATTAATATTTTTACCAGGCAATACACGTAGTAGTGCGAAGGAAATATAGATCGCGAAAATATTCATGAGTAAACTAAGGATAGTACATTTGATAACAAAATTGAAGTAAATAAAATAGTGCTCTTTTAAATAGAAAAGTCTGTATTTTTCATGCTTCAAGAAATAGAGTGATAGGTTGTCAGTCAAGTGAGTTTACTGGCTTTTTGGGGGTTGGGAGGCGGGGGTTTGAGTGACAGAGGAATGCAACGAAAACGACTGAATAATAGTCGAAAAATCTCTTATTCTCAGTCCATACTCAATTTTCATGATTTGCATTTGTTTGTGTAGTTATAGTTACAACTTCTAATTCAAACACAGTGTAAGTATTTTACTAAATTCGTTACAGGCAATATATAATATAGTTTCAACATGAAATCATACAAAATTATTCCATTATTTATTCCACTTCTTGCTGTAAGCTATTTTTACTAATGGAATATTTAAAATTACATTTTATTCAAGATACATTAATCTTGACTACGAGTTATGACTACTAAATTATTTCGTTCACCTGTTCTGTCTTGGGAATATAAGAACTTTCTTTAAAAATAAGAATATCTTTTCTCCATAAAATATTGGGCTCATTCTCACTAATTACCTTCGGCAATTTACGCTTCAATTTTGGTAGAGAAAAAGTCGATGTATCAAACTTGGACGGCTCATTTTTACTTAACTTAGCGGGGCACAGTCCTTGCGGCTATGTGATTTCCACCATAAATTAAAACAATTATACCTATTGGTTTAATTGCGCGTGCTGCTGTGATTTAGCACCCTTTAAAGTTGGAAGAAAATTAAGCCACAATCCCTTGGCTTGGCGTCATGCTGTAGACCGCTGAGACTTTAATCGTCGAAAGGGGAGCACGCCTGATGTCACCTCCCCAGGGTTTTAACCAACTCAAACTACTTTTTAATTAACAAATATGTTTTCTTCTTTTCTTTATCTATGTATTACCGGAATAACTCGCATCCACAGACCCACTCGGTTTTCGAAAAATAAAATACAAAAGACGCATACCAACATTCCACGTCCTTTGAAGAAAGCAAAAACTACGCATTGAAAGGTAACGTACGAAAAAATGAACGAGACCAAGAGAAAGAAAAACGGAATCATTTGTAATATTATTCGGCTAGACCCTTTCTTTTTCACAGAAATACAGAGTGCGGCAAAAGTAGCAGATCTACTCGTACGATACCCTTGATGTCGGTCCATCAAATTATGGGCGTTGGTGTCACTTGGTGGAAAAAGGGGCGCTTGTATCCGGAGGCCCCAATTCACGAAAGGATAATAACGCGATAAAAGTGAATTGAGGTGCCGAACGGGATGAAGACCACGTCCACGAAGCGAATTGGGTTCAATAGGACCTGCAGGCGAACTAGTGGTTGGAGTAGGAGCCGACTATTTCGTTTTACCTGGAGCCAAAATCCAGCGATATGAATGTTTGCGGTTCCACGGTGGCGGCATTTACTTTGAGAGAGGGAGTTGAGCGCAAAACGTAACGAGACGTCCGAAAAGCAACCCCCTATAGCAATGGGCAACACATGTCCGGTGTCCAACAACAACTAGAGCACTCCAACGGCATGAAGGTTGCCATACACTAAACATACATATTCCGCCATACTCGGAATTGTTTGCGGATGTCGGTAGATGAAATTTTGATCCTATTTCAAGTCTGCCTCCTAGGAACTAATATATCAAAACCGAGGGGTGCGCTGCTGAAACACAGTGGTCGCAATTCACAACACATCTCCCGGAACAAGAAGGCCGGTGGTGATTTACGACAAACTGCTGCATGTTTAATACCCCCACAACTAATCCCTACCGAAAATGGCTTGGTCCACAACATGGGTGGGACATGTTTGTTCTAGGACCCACTTATGCCCCCTGGAAAATTTGAAACCTTCTGCTTTCGATGATTGATAATCATCGTTTGGGCACACACGCTCGCAAATCACAATGAAACAAAGTGCATAATCGACGGCGGCGGCGGCTATTATTCAAAATTACATTAATATCGGATTTCTGCCTCTGGTAATTGAAGGGGTAGTAAAGGACACTGACGGTCAGGTCAAACCTTCCGTAGATACAGGCAGTAAAAGCAGAAACGTGTTATGGGACGCTGCAAGTGTGGATCGGATGAATAAATCTTGCTTT
>WSZQ02081478.1:0-17120 GCA_019419845.2 Weissflogia rhopalogaster
GAGATCAAGATAAACTTTCGTTTTAAGAATTATGTTTAATAAAGTTAGTCACATTTTTACTCCCGAAACATCTACTTTTCTCTTTAACATCTACAACAATTTGCATCGGACGGGTAGTCCACGAATCCTGCTAAAATAAAAGATTCGCGTTAATTCGCGGGTTGATGTTGCTGTTCGCAACAGAAGGTATGCTAGTGGAAGAAATGTGTAGGAGCATATTATGGAAGGCAATGGAACAAGAGAGGCAATGAAAGATTAGGGAGATTCCGCAATATGTTAAGAGAAGAGTTTTGGGGAATGAAAAGAAACAGTTAATAGGGGAAGATGCGGATCCGAAGAAAGGGGAAGGAAAAATGGATGCCAGAGGAATATAGAAGGTGTATTATGTGCAATAGATGTAATGTTTAATGGCCCGGAGATTATATGCGTAATGGCGCCAGACTTTATAAAATATGATAAACTAACGAAATGGTCTTTTCAGTGGATTGGTAATTGACGATTCCCAAAGCCATCGGTTAACAATAATAATGAACGATTTTTTCTACGGCTGTTGTAGAATGCATACATTTCAGTATGGTTTTGATTAAGAAAAATAATAGTTGTAGAAAAAGTATAGTGTACAACTCGCATGAATTGTCTTTTCCTATGTCTTACAGACTCGCCTTCGCCATGTGCTGCAATGTCTTATACTCTTGAGGAAACGGGTTGTACATTATACTATATAAATGTATGTCCTAAAGTAAACATTTGGCACAGTGTATTCTTACATATGTAAATTGTAATTCTTACAGTAAATACTCAAAATTATGCTCGTCGACTCCAATGCATGTATTCATTTTCATTTTAAGTGAAATTCTAGATTGTGAAAACTTAATTCTCAGTGGTGTACAGAATCTTGTACAGTAACAGTATTTAAATCTGTATAGGCAATCATTTAATAAATAATTTACTATATGTTAAAAAATACAATAACAAATGAAACAGAACCGTTTATTTACACAATCAATCAGTTAATATTATTTTTACAATCGATTAAGTATAAAAAATACAACAATAACCTTGGCTTTTCTTTACATATACGCATCTTTACAAATCAACTAGAAAAACAATACACGTTTACGAAATTACTTATATAAATTATCAACGCATGGAGCAGCCTATACCTTGTGTTTGCATCATACACATCACAATAAAACGTTGAAATTGTCTTGATATTAAGAATGGAAAAATGTCTCAAAGTTCTGTTGTGTTGTTGTGGGGAGAAAGACAAAAACCTAATCGCTGCCATTTTGAATCGAACACAAAACCCTGCGTTACACGAAAACAAACACGAAACTTGGCCGCATTGCATGCATGAACGCCATTTTGGTGGTATATCCATATTTTTTAGAAGGTTGTTGTATTCGTTCTCATCTAGCTAAATGTGGTATACGAAATTGTTTTCATCGCTTTTCAATAAATTTTCGTATAAAAATTAATAAATTTAACAACTACACCATAGTAAAAATATAGCACCTATAGGTATTTATCATCTAGAACTTATTGTTCGTTAGTTTTATACCAATGCGTTGTTGTTTTGTTTTTTAAATCTCCGGTTGATTTCCACTTCGCGTATTTCGATTTTACGACCTACTAGAGCTTTAAATTTTGTGCTAATTCGTTTAAATTGAGCATAAGAATCGTTTTACTCTCCATTATCCTCTCATTTATCACATGCAACTTGCATGGAATTCCAAATATCTACACAGCAAATTGAATTTAACAATAACAATGTTTCACCCTTGCACCAACGTGTTTGTGTTTTTTAACGCTATACTATTTAATTCGACCTCACACCCATTCCTATCGAGCACGCACAGTCACTGTGTGAATTTAGATGAGAAAATTGTGTAAATTGCTTATTATTGCGTGTTACCATTGGCCGTTGTATGGCGTTGGTGTATACCGTTGCGTTCTTTATGTGGAATAGTAACGCCATTTTGGTACCCATTCTTCAGGAAACCGTTGATGTGCTTCTCATCGTATTGATGCTGTTTGCCATTCTTCTCTTTATCCAGGATGATGGTCCCCCGGGGACGTTTAAGATAGCTTTGCTCGTAGAATTGCTTGAAGAGGAAGAAGAACAAGATGCCGTGCATGCCAATCCACCAAACGAACGCCCGTGGATAATTGCAATCGATGAAGAGCAGTTGGAAGGCATGGACGACAATTGCAACGAATTGCACCTGGAAAATGAGATATGCTCCATTAAACTCAAATTTCCAACGATATCCTTTTTATTTTATTACTCTATTACAATATTTTGAATTTTATTACAACAGGAAAAAGTTTTACTCTTTAATTTTCACTTGCAGTGATAGGAAGTATGTCTAAAGGATTGACATAGATTATAAACTAATTGAAACCTTACATTAAAAAGATTAGAAACATATATATTTTTTTAAATAATGTCGGAAATAAACAAATGCGATAGAGAATGAATAGTCGAAAAAATACAAAACGGACAACTAAAGTGGTACGGACATGTTAAAAGGATGGATGAAAGTCGACTCGAGCTGAAGAGCGGGAATCGCCGAAGGAATAGAAAGAAGAGGATTATCGGAATAGGACTGAAAACCCGATAAGCTTGGAAGTTAGGGATCGGAAGACGAGAGACTTTACAATTCTTATATACGATAATTTTTGAAATTCTGATTGTGAGTATCAGTTCATAGTTAAACACTGATAAGCCTTAAAAAGACCTTCTACACAAGTCAAGCTTGGGTGTTCCCTTAGACCAGTGTTGCTCAAACTATTCTACAAATATCTTTAATTATGTATTCTTTTTTAACGAATTGTGTGTTTTGTACTCTTTAAAAATCATGTACTTTGAAAATGCTCATTTTCGGCATTTTGTATGCGTTTCTAGTCTTTTGTAAACCTTCTAAAGCCATTTCTGGACAAGGAACCTCCCTCCCTTTGGAAACGGAGAGAGACTCTTTGGAATGCTAATTGGATTGTGATAGGCGAAAGAAAAGTATGGATGCTGGCGTATTCTGACGATGTGGTGGTCTTGGCAAGGGACAGGGAAAGCATGCAGCGTATATATGAAAGTTGAAGGGTATATGAATAGAAGAGGACTGAGTGTGAATATGGAACACACGAAATTAATGTTATTTAAGAATGCAAGTGGGAGAAAAAGGGTGGAATACTTGAAATGGAAAGGGAAATGCGATCATTTCCCCTTCCCAGAGAGTGGATGTTTTCAAATACCTTGCGTGGCTGATTGGCGCGAATGGTAAGTGGGGAGAGCCTGCGAGATGGATACAAGGAAAGACAAGGATTGCATGGGGTTGTGTGAAACGGAAGTGAGGGACAATGTGGGGAAATAATTCGGATGTACCGAGACTGTTGTACGGTGTGAAAGAGTAGAAACTGTGTGAATGGGAAGCCTTAAAGAGGGAACAAACGCGGTTTATAAAAGATATGATGGGCCTTCAAAGATCCACTCCCAGGTATATTGTACTGCCAGAGATAGGGAGAATGACTGTTAAATGGGAGTCAGTTAACAGGGTTGTAAGGTTTGAAGAGAAGGATATATGGAAATGGTGTACTAGTAAATGTGTGAGTGATAGGAGAGAGAACAAAAGGATGGTGTATGAGTACATGGGTTTGTCGGAATTAGCGGTAGGGAGACCGTTAGAATGAATTGTGCGTGAATGCTGTCGAAAGGTGGAAGAACTGGGGCGCCAGGAGTGCATTAGTAGCAGCTCGCATAACTCGACGTTCAGGCTAATACAGGTGATTGGGCAGAAGCAAAATTATATCACCAAAGAGAGAATGAGCGCCGACGACAAGCGGATTATGGCCAGGGCAAGGTGTGGGTACTGAGGCCCAAGGAAGAATGGCGTGAATGGGGTATGAATATATGGAGTGTGTGTTATGTCGAGGCGGGGTGGATACCTTGGATGTGCCTGCGAAAGGGTGAATACTTTGGGATGTAAGAGGGGGAATGTAAGAGAGGGTGACACTAGTGAGGCAAATTGTGCGTGAGAAATGGAAGCAGAGGAGATGAATGACATAATAGGATGGACTGGTATTCAATATCTATATTTTTATTTTATTAATTTTGTTTGTAAATATTATTATGAAGTTATTGTTGAGTTTTTAAAGTATGGTAAACGTTTGATTTGGAATAGTTTTGTACAGTAGTCAAATGCCTGAATAAAGGTTTACTATTACTACTATTTACTCGTTGCAAAAAGCTGAACCTATCCAACATTTAAAGATGCGTGTAAGAATTAACTTACCATTTGCAAGGTCGTTAAGTACTTCTTCCACCAAAGGTACTTCTGCACCGAAGGACCACAGGCGCTCAGCATGTAGTAGGTATACATAATGATGTGAACAAACGTATTCAGGAAACCAAAGAACATACTGTGCCCACCTAATAAACAAACACAGTTAAAATACCAACAATTTCGGCCAGCTTTCCTATTGTTTGAACAACGATGCTTATCTGCATAACGTTCAACGGCATACCATCTGCATACATGTCACGATAACATGTGCAAATAGTACAACGATATTATGGTAAATTGACCAAATTCAAACTCACCGGGCGTGAATTTAACGCCAAACCAAACAGACATCGGCATTATCCCATGGTGTATAACATGCAACGTTGAAATCTGGTCGTTTTTCTTACGCAGAACGAAAAACAACTAGAATAGGTGAGAAAATTGTATAATACGTAAACGCAAAACAAGGAAGAGACTTACGGTATCTATGAATTCCGTAAATTTGGAGAGATAGTACATGTAGCACGCTCGAATTGCCTGAAAGGTCGAAGAAATATGGGAATATCAGGAAAATGAGATCGAAAAATACAAAGTATCTTATTAAGTAAATTTTGAGCTAATAAAGTTGAACGTACCCGAAGAGCATTCGGTGAATTTGAATAGTCGACAGGTTCACATCTGTAACTGTAACGACCTGTTAACCAACCAACAGCACCAATCTGTAAAATAAGGAGGTATCGTTTTAAAGATTTAATTTTTTTTTGAAGTTTATGTTAGGTGACTGTTATTCATATTATCTTAATTTAAGTCAATATAAAAATACATTTTTCGCAGTATTTGACAGAGGTTCTAAAACTGGGTCTCAGTCTCAGGGGTGATGCGAGAATTTACCGTGGAGGGGTGGGTGTCGTTCATGGAACATTACTGAAGGACATTATGAAATTATATCACCAATAAAACGGAATATAAACATGATGTGACGCCGGGAAAGAGTATTAAAAAGAGGGAGGCGCAGTTATACAAAGTTTGAGAACCTCTGGTATATGGGATAATAGATTTTTTTTTCATTTTCCGAGCATCTCTGGTTACTAGGTCAATTCATTTTCAATGTATTTAATCATATTATAGGTTAAAAGGATGCATTTAGCTCTATATCCGTCGGGAATCGATCTTACGTTCACCAGCCATCAAACTTAGCGTTGCGCCACTTGGCTGGACTGTGGACCTTGGTTAAATACTTTTTAAACTTTATCAAATTGTGTTAACAATAAACATTTTAATTTGTCCTAATCGACAATCCTAAACAATTATCTGATTAAGAATCTTGGAGTCGTTACTCTTGTTTTTAAAGTTCCTAGCGTTATTATTTCAATCAGATAAATGCGGGTCAAAATGTGAACTATTTACAGTTTCAGCGAAACCTCCCTTAAATGTAGTTCTACGGTATGCATCAGCACAAGCAGGTCACTCATACCGTCGCATCGGGAACAAGAGCACTAGTCATCGACACATAACCATCAACTAAACATACATTACCACACATCAATTAAATACGAAACATCAAGCAAGCATCCAGACAAAAAAACATCACCGGCCGTTAACTATGAGATCGTTAAGGTGCGTATCATTACATCACCCTTCAACGTGATTACAAGAACAGAACAAACGGGTACAAAGGTATGGCTACGTCCAGAGAGTATTCATCTCCGTCGATTTCCCCTCCAGGGACTCCTCGAGAGTGTATATAATATCCCGAAAGATCATTCATTCACTAAGGATCATTTAGAGTAATCCTACTGCAACAACACGTCTCCTGCTGCCAACACTTCGATTCATGATCTCTATCACAACCTAAGCTACGATCTCCAAGACGCTCCGGCAATATCAAAACCTCGTCGACCAGCGCCGTCCCTATTGCCTCCACCATCCGTCTCTCCACGATATCTAAGACCACGATCAATCACGTAATACATTTGATTGTTAGCCCTACAGTATCAGGTCTACTACTATATAAAAACGGTAAAAACTCTTGAAATATGTTCAATGTTACCTTCTTATAATCATAAAAAAAACATATATAAATAACGAATGCATCACTGTAAAAAGTAAAACATCTCATAATTTTCAAATTACCAAACTTTGAATATGTGTACAATTTTTCTATCTGTGGTAGTGGCGCAAGCAGGCAAGAAACCAAATATCGAAAGTTATAAGATATGCTGGAACCTGAGAAGATATTGCAGAATTTTCAGTATTCGGTGTCCTGTCAACAACGGAAAATGGTTGGTTCCGTGACTTTCCGCATACGGCAGTAGTCCCTGAATATCATAAGAACCACAAAACGCCAGAAACGGATGGTACTTGCATGAATGAAATATATAAAGAAGGAAATATTTATAATTAAGATCTCGCACTCCGCATTTTCCCAAGTCCTGAATAAGGAGTAGGGATGGGCAATGGGCCTGCAACTCATTCCCGTAAAAGAACCTCATATGTTAACTCACGTACGGCGAGACCCGATCAGGTGGGGGGGAAGCTAACGTGCTCGGAAGGCGTTAAACGCTATTACAACCGAAAACAGAAGAAATATTTAGAAATAATATCAATTCTAGAAAATGTTTCAGTAGAACGAACTTAGGTGTATTTTGTGAAAGAATGTTTCACCAACATCAACGATAGAAATTTTCATTTAAATTAAAAGTGTATTAAAAATGCAAAAATGAAACATAGAAGTGTATATTTTAAATACACTGCGGGATATAAATAAACAAAAGTAAATCAAATATTTAAACGTCCTTATCTATGTTTCTACATTCTTACGGCAACTGTAATCCAAAACCAAACATGGTCGGAAACAATGTGAAATTTTAATGTCCCTAATTGTGTAGATATTTTTACAATGATCCAAAGTGGGACTGTTACAAAAACTTCTTATTTTATCGATAAATCTTCGTTTAATGCGTCCAAACCGCGCCTAAAAATAATCAACTTTTGCTCATAGTAATGACATGAACACAGCTTTGCGGTCATGTGTTTTACGTCCGTATCTATTTATACTCGCTACAGAGTACGCTCTATTTCATGCCACCATTTCCATGATCACAAAATTCACACACATTAATCTCCGAAGAGAGAAACTCACCTCGTAGAAAATGTACGCACTGAGGAGGACTTGTAGAAAATTGTAGAAGACAAGCATATTCTTCAACTGCAACGGCTTGTGACCCTCCATTAATTTCGGTCCGATGTACTGCAATCGTGATTTATGCACATATTTAATTGCATAATGATTTGGTAAAGTTATGCTAACGCCAGCTCACAATCAGTCATAATGAAATATAGCACGTACCTTGACGATTATTACGTAACATATACAAATGCCTAGGGTGTAGAATGGACTCGAGATGAGCGGTAGATGTGACGTTCTTGGATCTTTTCAGACATTAAAAATAGATTAATGTAGTTACAGTAATATATGCATCAAGTATGATTACGTTGACATTAATATTACCTGCATATTTGTTTATAAATCGGTTTATATCACCCATGTATCGGAATACCAGCGACATTTTGGATGATTAGATGACACAATCTGCAAGTAAATTTTTAACAATTAATTTTTAAATGTATAAATAAGGTAGTAAATTTTACTAATTATGAATACAACTTAATTACTTAAATTTTCTTTAAAGTAAATAATAATGATGATAACATACTGGATCACTCGGTGACCCGCGGGTCATTAAGCAGCCCCATTTAGTTTAGAAAAATACAATGTATTAAAATGTGCCGCACAGACCTAAACATTCTTTTTATACATATCTAATTAGTACGACATGAACGAGGTCGAGGCTCGTAGATTTAGATCGTGAGAGTTGATGAGATAGTCGGTAAGTTGAGATTAAAGCTGCGTGCGTCCACAATGTAATATATGGTGTTTAATGTAAATCTGCACATTTAAAGCGACGTACAGACTAAGCACGCAGCTTCCCTTCGGTTTAGCCTTGTCTGTCCAATGTATTTAATAGAAGATAAAGAAATTGAACGGACACGGCTTTCCACGAAGCGAAGCGACGCTCTTATCGTGGAAGCCCGCGCGCAGCGATTTCATTTTACAAATTACAAAAATCGGGCATTTTTGCCCTAATGTATCTTGTGAACATTTCAACATTTTTGTTTCGTTTTCTGTCATCATACAGTTATATTGCTAAAATTATCGACCTTTAAGGTATTCCTGGGCTACCAAGAAAAATTCGGTTGGTAAAAAGAGAGTAATGGCTAGATGTGGATTGGAAGAAACAGGTAGAAAGGTCTGGATGGGAGGAGGGTGCAGAAAGTTGGAGCACCTGACGTGGGAATGTGTGGGAATGAATGAGTATGGTTCAGTATGGGCTTGAGAGGAGGTATGAATGTGCTAGGGGGTTGGTTGGGGGAGAGCGAGGATGGGGTGGCTAGGGGGTTGGTTGGGGGAGAGCGAGGATGGGGTGGCTAAGGTCTCGGTCACCCTGAAGGAGAAAGACAGAAGAATAAAGGCTGGGTAGTAGAAAGATGGAGGAAGGGGACGCTGATTTCTTTTCTCTTCATTGCGACTGGCAGATTGTGTAGTGATTTTTATTTTATAGGTTATTTGTAGAGTTATAGTTTCTAGTTTATTTGAACTATTGTAAAATAGAATATAAATAGTAGAAAGAATATGCTAAATAAAGGTTGACAATAATAATAGCGGGTAGTGGGAACTTTGTGAATTCTACTTGCTTTTACTTTCGGTGACAATTCTTCAGTAGGTTTGTTGTTGTACTTGATGGTAACATTGGGTATTTCAATTTTAGGTATGAGAGGTCTCTTAGGGCACTTCATGCTCAATGCTTTGTGGTATTTTGTGTTGCAGGCAGAACATTTAAGGAGTACATCACCTGCAGGTGATTGTATGGTGGTTACCTTGACGTTTGGCTCTTTTTTTTGAGAACGACAATTAATGATGATGTGTGCAAAGGAAAAGCATTTGCTATATCATTGAGGAATAGGATTGGGAGAGTTGAATAAGACGACTCGATAAGTTCAGTGTTTAAAGAATATTCGGCCTTTCGTTATAAGTTTCTCAAAGTTTTCTTTAACAGCAGTAATTAATCTTATAAGCTTTATGTTTTTGCCTGTTGCTCTTGATATTATTCTTTTGTGGAATCTGAAGTTTAGGCCCATTACAACATACAATTATTTGTGCTATGAATTCAACAGTGATTGCTTCATCTACACTGGTTATAATTGCTGAGTATGAAGGAGAAGGTGGATTTCTCGCGTGGTTCTTGAACGTTGATGGAATGTCTACCCTGAATACCGCGATCAAGCCTTCAGCCACCATCTTACCCAGAGGCACAGCCGTGTTTTCATTGTTAGATTAAAGGATAATACTTGATGAAAATAGTATAATAACATCGTAGTTGATGTTATCTCATAGATTTGAGAACTGAATACTTGTATAATTACTGCATTGTGTAGTGCATGGAGAGGTGGATTTTTGGTATTTGTGAGTGTGCAATATTTGTTGTTGTCTAAGTGTTTCGTTTGGGTGATAAGTTTGTTGATGTTGTGAATTGTCACGAGATGTGTCAGGTGCAGATGGTTGAAAGAGTTGTGGTGTGCGGATGATATACGAAATTGAGGTTGGATTCACAAAAGTTGTAAGAATATTTTCTTGTGTTTATTTGTGGTTATTATGGGTGACCTCCGACTGCTGTTTATCCAACAACCGTTTATAATGCTCAACTTCAATTTTACGTTTAGTCCTGTTTAGTCGGGATGTATATCCTCGTGTTCGGTGTGGATTTATAGCGTTGTTGATCTCATGTGTTTTTTCTGGTCTGCCACGTTTTAGAGTATTTTCGGGCTGCCAATGTTTTCAATGTTGATTAATTGATAGTCATCGTCAATTTCCCCAAACTAACTTGCTGCCAACGATATCCCCGGTACCGACCCCGTTATCCCCGAAATCCGATACGCCTGTACCCACCGCCCAGCTCGGTCACGAGTCATTCCACAACCAATATTCCTTCGACAATTACCGCCATTCCTACCTCGCCTACCCCGCCACCGCCTTCCTCAACAAGTCACGCCACACCACCAGCAAAATCGAGACGAAAAGTCACCTTCTGCCTACCCAAAAGACAATCCTCCAGAATTAGGACTACAACCAGGAGATACTATGGCGAACAATCCATTGCCACACAAAAACCGTAATCAGCATCCGCCGAGACTAAACATCGAAAATGCTGACACCTCAAAATCGACACGGCGCAGCGAGATCGCGACCATGTGTTCCGCTTTGACGAACTAAAGAAATGGTCGCGTCAGCATTTCCACCTGCTAGATATAGTCGACAATTCGATACCATCATCCAGTTTACACACAGTCACTCAGTCAGCTCAACACCGAAGATCGTCACCGAAGCCCACCAACAGCGAGCTCGACACCAGCTGCCACCACCAAAAAGCCGTCACCGAGAGTCTTCACCGTGTCCCTCATCGGCCGGCTCCACCGACTACTCCGTCACCAGCAGCCGCTACCAGTGATTTCGCCACCGCCATTTTATGGCGTTTATTTCTTTACAAATCTGCTATGTAAATGGGTAATAAAATCGCGCAATTTAAACGCGTTCCTACACATTCTTTTGCAATCACGTTCTGTGTAATCAAGACACTTACACCAGCGCTCGGCGATTTGTCTCATGCTCTAGATTTGACTGGGCCCCTTTACTGCAATAATTAAATGTAAATAAATTTAGCTTATTCTCTCTCAAGTGACAATATAATTAGAATCGTCTTAAACTTTGCAATACACTAGTAAAGATATCAAGTGCTTAACCCAATAGCTGAAACCACTAATGTTATCTAGTAAATAGTTTGTATTATTATTATTATTATTATTATTATTATGATATTGCCATTTTTAAATGTATACATACAAGAAAACAAATGGAAATAATTACTTATGAAATTTAACGATAAATTTTAGGTTAATGATGCCGCTTTTTCTTTTTGCGATTTCGTATTTAACGCTGTTCTAATTTCTAAAACCCGTAAACCGGAATTTCTTCGAAAGATTGCACTGCCTTTTTCTGCAGTAAACTTGAGCAATTTACCGCGGCATTCTGCCTGGGTGATTAGACAAGTGTCGCAAAATGTAAAAAGCACACAACAATTTGCAACTTTGCAACATCTTCGGTGCTAATTTCGCACGAACCAATCAATGAACACCATAACCGGCATTCGCACAAAATGTACCCGTTCAAGAAACTTAAGTCTAGACATAAAGCTGTTAAATTTTATGCCTACCACTAAATATGTAGTATTTTTTGCATAAAATATGTAACCTCAGATTCTAGATAAAATTAAATTAGCATAGTCGCACAACTGAATAATGAAATCAATCCAACTAAATGGAAAATATGCTTCTCTCGTTCTTGGAATTGCTAATAATAGTAATTTATATTAATATTTTCCTTTGGATTATAAGGAATGTATATAGTGCTTGAGTTTGGTTAGGGTTCTGCCAGTTACAATCAGAATCAAACATTGGGAGTATAACTTTACGTACGCCTAATCATACCAAACCGATCGAAAATTTATGAATCATGCCGGCGACTAACCGCGAGGAGATAAATAGACGTCATTGGGTAAATATCAGCAAACATGGTTTACTATTTGTTTGGTATCTATTTACGATGGGTACCATTAAGTATTATTATATTATCGGAGAAAGTTCGACTGATTGATGTCAGTGCAATCAATGAATTGGTGCTTATCGATATCGGTTTATCGATAAAAATATGATAAAGTGTTTGGTATTTAAAATTTCGGTTATATCTCATTATTTGTAAATAGAGATAAATCATTATTGCTAAAATTTATTAATGCTATACTTTTGTTATACTTTAAAATTCATAAATCAAAGGCCTGTAATCTATATTTTATGTTGAAAGGTGAAGAAATATTTTTGGGACATTCGATTTACACATACATTTCTGACATATCAGAACCACTTATTGCAGACTTCACTATGTTTTAACATTGAGAGGTCATATAATCAGAGTCGATATTTCATAGTACACATATATTTTTGCTAAACATTGCAATTTAAATTGAAACCTGAAGCAAACAGTAACACAATAACTGAAGGAATCGATTAAACAGTAGTTAACCAAAGTTATTAAAGTGTGTAATATTATAACACTAGCAATAAATTATATCGCCTTTTCAGATGAACAGATGGCCCGCTTTACCACCGGAACAATAATAGTACATTGTACAAGGAGCATGTAATACTATACATTGTATACTAGGGCACGACACGACGTCGGCAGCGCCGCACGCCACGAACTCACCTATGAAACTACTTTTTTAATACTTATATTGGCATAATAATTCAGATAACAGCAATAACATTTTAATAAATAAATAAATAATAAATAAACACATATATGTACATGTGTACGCCATATTAGAAGTACCCCGGAACCGCGAAATTCGCATTACGTCAGGCTACCCCGCTCTATCTTCCCAGAGCAGCCTTCACGCTATGCTTTCACGATAGAACCCCTCTGCTAAACTCCACCAAGGCTTCCCACGCTACTCGATTAGTAATTAGGACTTCTCTATTCTCATTCCAGGCAGGGCACTCCATCAGCGTGTGTTTTGCATGATCAGAGACAAAATGGTTACAGTGTACGCATGTCTCTGTTAAAACTTGCGTGATTTTAAATAAGTAAGAAGTCGCAATCACCGTGTTTCCGTTCTGCCCATTTTTTTCGTCCGGGATCAACCGTCGGGTCCATCGACCTTTATTGCTGCTTTCCCATCGCTCGTACCATATTCTGTACGTATCTAGAGGTCAGTTGGAGGCTGTGTGGCCCTCGTCTTTATTACGTATAAATGTGTTAAATCTCTGCTGAAGCAATAGATCGGCTGGCAGTACTGATGCAATAACTTCGGCCGCGTCTGTAGAGACGGTCTGGTAGGCTCTGGCTATCCGCAAGCAACTTCCCCTGAGGGCTCTCCTCAGTTTGACCCTGTTTCTGGCGGTTGTAATACAGTCCGCCCATGCTAGTGCGACGTACAGTAGCTTCGAAATCACCACAGTTGCCAGTGTGCGACGTGCAATATCCCCGCAATTACCCCAGTTGGGAAGAATATTCGCTATTTTCTGAGAAGCGTCCCTTGCTTTTGTTGCAGCATAAGTTAACTGCTTATTCCATCTGGTTCCTGCCTCCAGCATTATTCCTAGGTACTTTACCGCTTTACCTATGGGGATTTTATTACCTGATACTGTGATGTATTCGTCGCCTACGCGCCCTTTTCGCCTAGTGGAGAGCCATGCCGCTTCTGTCTTCTGCGGAGCGAGTGCCAAGTCACCAGGCTTGGACAAGTTCAATGGACCTGTTTAACCTAGCAAGAAGCGTTCCTCGCTTTGGGTTTGTTCTAACCAACATGATGTCGTCCGCGAAACCAATTGGTCTATACCTTGAGGATATGGTAAATCGAGTACCGGGTCGTAAGACAAGTTCCAGAGCCACGAGCCTAACACTGATCCTTGCGGTACGCCTCTAGTTAATGGAACATCCCTCTCCTCTGCCCCCTAAGAGTGCGATCAGTTAGGTAAGACCGAGTGGCTGATATTAAATATGCCTGAAATTTGCGTTTCTCGAGCTCATTTACGATGGCCTGGTAGGAGAGCGAGTTAAATGCATTTCTTACATCTATTGTAACAATTATGCAGTGCTCGGTCGCTTTGTTCTCATTTGCATTCGCTGCAAACTTCTTAACAAGTTGTATCGCATCCACGGTCGATTTTCCTTTTTGGAAACCGAACTGGTGAGGATTCAATCCTCCTGATGACTACCTATGAAACTACTATGAACATATAATAGTAGCTTGCTTGTATAGAACTACGTCATTTCCGAGTACTGTTCTGTACTTTTCTAATTAGGTTATGAAGATCATAACATAATCAAAATCGTTAATCTAATGTGCACATTATGAAACAGGAATACTAAAAAAACTAAGTAATGTCCTGTGTAATGGCGTAATAGAAACCACTCAAAACACTAGTAGCAATCCTAAGGCGGAGTTGCGGCGCATTTTGAAATTGGTGACGAATTTAATTTATTGTTGTAGACGCTGCCCGCCTTGATTGATAAGAGACCAGTTTTAGCACTAAAGCGACCACGCGTGTACATCATATTGGCAATTCGATTTGATCCCTTATACTACAAGTAAGCAGATACTATATACAAGCAGATACTCTTACTCGTATTTTTGACCTGCAAGTGCGCAGTGATTTACGCCATTGTTCGTTTTGTGAATTGAGATTATTCTATTCACCGTACTCGCTTCACGAGATTACCTAGAATATTTTTCTCCAATTGTAAGTGAGAATTGCCTCACCACTATTATTTTCAACACATTCGCTACAATTAAGTATAAGTTGATTACGAACCACCAACATCAAAACAAGTGAGTCCTAACCAGTGGCCACGAAGTTTCAACAGGAGGCTCCTGGAGTAACTGCAGCGTATAGGACTATATCAATCGACGATACTTACAATTAGTTATCAGCGGAATGATTCCCATTAACATGTGCATCGCTAAAGCTGTGATTCCAATTAACGTACGTAAGGAGCATGTGACAAATCGACATTAATGGGAAGAAATAGAAAAGAGGTAAATGGACAAGGCGCCTAATCCCAAATGTCAGAAAGTGAATAACCCGCCCTTGCGGGGAGTTAAGCTTCTGGCTTACCCATTTCCCGACAGTGCAAGGAAGCTTGGAGTTTACCTCTACAAAATAGGCAAAAGAGCACAAAAGAGTGCACCTACTGAGGGAATATAGACACAATAGAGCATACCTTCTCCAACTTCAGGAGATGGAAAGCCGAAAGGGACAACAAAAATAAGTGAGAATAAAGCCAACTGCTCAGCATACGTGGGTCTCGCAAAGAGCAGATTTGTTGGAAAAATACAACTAACATCTCTTACAGAAGGCTCTGACCACCAGACGTAGCCAAAGTGCAAATCTCCTTTCATATTCCATAAATGGTAGTCCCGGGGGTGGAGCAAGCGAAACAAATACGTATGAGTAGACTACAATGCCCAAAAAAGTTAATATTCATTTTCCAAACCAACAATGAATTATGAATGTAAAAACATTAATTTAACACGATTAGCGCAATATCTCTAGGTAACAACTTTTTAATTTAATAATTTTTGAATAAAACAATCCTTAACGAAATTGCGCTGAACACGAATATCACATAGAAACAAGCTGATTTGCTGCAGTTTCTGCACTATGAAGTTAGCAAAAAATTCCAGACAAAATTATTAGAAATATGAGGCAATTCTGTAAGAACAGGGCCGGGGGAAAGATAAGAAGGAGGATACTCGCATACTATTACTGCCTGCCGCGCTACTATTTCAGGCTGAAAATTCTGCTCCGTTCGTTTCAAGTATAAGCAAGATGTCCTTCAAAAATACTCAGTAAACTTTCATCGGATGAAAATGTTGGCTCTCTTATGATTGTTGAAGGAATTAATATAACAAAGGCCATTCTTGCCATTGTTGTAAACGTGCGTTTTTGGCATAACGCAATCCATAGTCTTCAGGCTAACAATAATTTAGATATAAAATTGGATAAATTGAAAAGAAAAGAATAAAATTAAAACTTCAATTGATGTCATGTGTAGCATCTTAATGAGCTGTTTATTTTAATTCCAAACCTAATGCATTATCTTTTTATTTAACCCTCTCTCTTATCAACGCTGATCCAATCATCATGATCTGATCCCTTTCTGAATTTGCAATATTTTTAATTTCAATATCTCGAGGCGCCTTCTTCTAGTTTCGGAAACAATGAAGCATTCATTTAGTTAATGCATACATTTACTAGCCAATGTATACATTTGCTGAGATCCGTAGTTAAAGAATTCATTATAATCGAAATGAATGCATTTACTAGTGGATGTATGCATGCACGGACTGCCTCTAGTCAAAGTGAGTCAAATCTACCGGAAAACTGCAAACCCATAGAGGAATAATTTAGGTATTTTCTTTGTACAAACCTAATCTCTTTATTCGTGCTGTAGGTTGTAGGGTTGTTTGCATCGTTTATTGTTTGCTGTTTTTCCGTTTGGGGTTTTTGGTATGTGAATTTATATGTGTCCAGAGTAATAAATAATTATCAATTTTTTTTAGTCATAAATATAAAATGGATAAAGATGTAATGAAAGATAAATTCTACGAAAATATTAACAATATTCCACAGAAAGGTAACAGATTTCGTATGACTAAAGAAAAATATGCAAAACTAATTAATGAGACCCTACGAAAATGTGATGGGTGCGACATTTTAGTTAATTCGGAATGGAATCAAATGTACGATATTTGTACGTTGATAATACGAATCAATAATTCCCGTGCAGAGTCCCAAGAAAACTTACATAAGAATTCTAAGCGCATGAAATTAATTTCTGATGCTTCGCATCCTCCGGCGAAGGTAGGAATGTACAGTAAGAATTACTATACCGGAAGTTGATAGAGGACGGGGAGATTCTCGTGCAATATTGGGATGTTTCATAAACAAAACGGAAGACGACAATTTTTACATTGGAGCACGCAATGGAATTTTAAAAGGGTTATATTACGAACTATTGCAAGCAAACAGTCGATAGGTACCGGACAGGAATTTTCTAAATGCCAATGTAAAACAATTGCAATTCCAAATACCATGGAAGTTTAAATTATTCAAACAAATAGCGTGTTTTTCTTATTTATATATTTTTTTGTTTCACTTTAT
>WSZQ02081509.1:0-17107 GCA_019419845.2 Weissflogia rhopalogaster
ATCCCAATCTAATCAAACCTAACGCATTCTAACCTAACCTATCCCAACCTAACGCACCCTAACCTAACCCAACATAACCCAACTAAAACCAAGCTAATCCATCCCAACCTAACCTACGCTCTCCCAACCTAAATCCTCCTAACCTAATCTAGACTTATATAACTGGACTTAACTTGATTTAACAGAACTCAAATTCAGCAGATCTTCTTTCTCTCTCTGAGTTTATTAAACTAGGATTAATCTAAACTATAACAATAGAGATATTAACTAATTAATTTCAAGTAGTTGTAATATTAATCAATTAAACTAATACACGCGGGCTGATTCAATTTGCACCCATATTACCTGGGCTTCATTCCGACACTTCTGCACCCTTCCAAGCACTAAGTAGTTAACTACCTCGACTACAACTACCTGGATAGCTGTTAGCGCTCCCCGAGGAAAGGAAGCCGTGCAGCACATGCACGCCACAGCTGCCCCGCCGACACATGCCATCGCGACACCTAGGGCGTAGCATAACCTCAAAGACCGTACGCGTTGAGCACAGATAGCAAGGTTAAGCTTAAGGTGAGTCTGGGTGGTGGGTTGGTTGGTACGGAAGATGGCCGGTGGCGGTTGTGGGTTGGTTTCGACTTAGCATACGAAGCCACGCACCGACCGGAAACTGACAATCCATCTCCTAACCACTAACCTGGACGATCCATATGCTAATATCGGCCGGCCACCAGCGTGAACATGAATAAACATGTCTTCCATCGTGATCCTCAATACCTGAGCATACGGAATGTCGTCTATCCATAGTACTACCATTGACAGTTGTCGAGTTGTCAAATTAACATCCCATTCATTATAATAGTGTGACACCTCTTAGAGTGGTGTAGTCTATATAACTGAAGCGACTTGTAGAATATAGAAGATTATACATATTTCTGATTCTATTGATATGAAATTCGACAAAGAACTATAGTTGTTAAAATTGTTCAAATTTCTGCACCATAGAAATTTAAATGAACAATAAAATATCGTGGAAGATGGAAACGTTGCACAGTGGTTCCGACTCATCGAATTTGCCGCATAAATATTTCCAATTGAGATAGAAAGTTGAAATTTTCAGTGTTTATTCATAGTACTATCCATAAACAAATCACCGATACAAATAACTCCAAAACCACTTTTTCATGTCGCAAAATATGACGCAAATTGTAATGCAACGCTCTAGAAAAGTCAATGGAAACGAGACTTTGAAGAGGCTCCAGTGATTTTTGCTATACACGAATAAACTCATTAAGGAACTCTTCCTTAATGATGTAGCATTAATGAAAATGTGAAAAATGCTCCACTCTCCCGAAAATATGTGATTGAAGATAGGCATCAAAAAACTAAGAAGGAAGAAACGTAGGTTTGAAGATGCGCATCTGCTAGAAATGTTGATACATCCATTTGTTATGAGTAAACATGAAGACATTTCATAGGTTTGACGAAAATTAGAGGATTGCGAAAAAAAAAAACAAAGAAATAGCACTAATTTAAAAATCTAATGGTTAACATAATGTGCAGAAATATATTTTAGTCAAAAGGGGCACATAAGATTCAAGAGAATTAGGTAGATAATTAAACGAAATTTCAATATTCTCAGGCCTCCAGAAGGTACCAAAGAAGCGAAATAAAAATTAACAATAACCAAAGAGGAACCTTCCTAATGAACAAATGTTACGAAACTTAATATATCAATCAGGTATAGCACTATGAATAAACTTTGAAAATTTCAACTTTCTATCTCAATTGGAAATATTTATGCGGCAAATTTGATGAGTCGGAACCACTGTGCGTCGTATGTATTCTTACGGCTGTCGCCGTCAATGTACCCATAGTACAAGCATCACCGCTCGGCGTTTAGACACTTGCGTCTAGTGTGAACAAGCCTTAACTCTCTTAAAATGCATGCGCATTAATAGATTAAGCAACATTTTCATCACTAATGTCACCAATTAATCTCTGCTCGCCTTATCTTCACTCCTTAGGCACACACAGTTGATTCACGCTTGTTTTTTTTTTAATTCCCGCATTCTGTTTTCATTCTTCTTTGACTTAACTTCTTTACTTTACTCAACTTTAACCAAACTCAAGCTACTTAGCACAACCAGAATATATATCGTTTTGTTTCCAATTCGGACACTGACGTGCGAGCGACTGAATTAATTTATAGTTTGCGTTAATTTATTCACTGAGATTAATTGGACGCGTCCAATCCGCGGCTACTTAAGCTCGGTGTGATCACGAAAATATATACGAACAGGCCACCGAAAGATACACGACGATATCCAAACCATTCCGTTTGTTCCCCTTGTCTGGGCCTCGAAACAGGGCGAAACGTTCGAAACTTCTAATTAACAACTTAATTAACCTCACCTTTTATTACGTGTTTAATTATAATTTTATGGAAAGCAAGAACACAGACGGACGGCTTCATTCAGGCGTCGTAAATACGCTCGCTTCCGAGAAGACGTCGCATCGTGAATTTTATATCAAATGTGGGACATTTGAATATTTTATTCACGATGTTTTAAAACTGTAAAGAAGAAGCGAAGAGAAGAGTAGAGCTTATTAGGAACAGAGTTGTTGCGTTAAGACTAAGGACCTAGAGTTAAATCAGCAGTGCTAGAAGATGAAAGAGGTACAGTTAAATGGTTAATGTTCATTTCTAAATTTCTCAATTTCATCAAGCTAATGATCAGAGCGAAGTAGTGAGTCGACTCTAACGAATACTAACGAGTACAGTAGGCGATGAGAGAAATTCGGAGTAATTACCTACCAACTAATTATTGAAACAAATCATTGAAAATAAAGATTAAGGTAGATCGTTCTATCTATCTTTGCGCAGCTTTCAATATTTGGTCATAGTTAAAGATAAATGTTGCAATAGGTTTGTGTAATTATGAGTCGTTATTATTAATTTATTCTTGTTTAATGATGGAATTTGCATTTTCTTTCATTAATATCAACTGGTTTCCGTTAGTTTGTATAATTTGGGGTTTAGTGTTAAAATTGGTTCATTCAGAATCTTGATGACCTTGTAAGATTAAAAAAGTTCCTCTAGGTTCATTAGTTTTGTTTTAAAAAGAAAGATTATGATACTATTCATTTCATCTGGGTAATTCACGATATAATCTTCAGAAAAGAATAATAAAATTAAGATCTATTATAAAACTTTATTTTTTAAATATTCTTTATTGATAGAAAATAGACTAAATATCAATAACTGTGAACGCCAAATGCATCATCATAAAGGTCGTCTGGCAGGTTCCAACCCCTAAGAAAGATGCAAGATATTGTCCAGCATTGTTGCTCTCGACAATCTTCCACGGAATCAAGGCGCCTAGCAGATTCGGCAGATACAAATTAGAAATTTACTTATCGATCCGAATATATTTAATACACAATTCAGACCAAGAAACCACGATGCTCACACAGCCGCGCCAGCTGTAGCGAGCGTAACGAGAGTGGCATAGCATTGTTCAATGCCGGGTGGTAGCGAAAGAGAGCACGATGGACAGTCTCTCTCTCTCTCTCTCTTTCATTTCATAGCGCGGTCAGTAGAAACTGAAACATCCAGTCCTCTTTATTGCACACTTGAAACTCTTAAATTTTTGTTTTCGATCTATAATTATGGGTTTTACATCTTAAATCACATTCGGGGTTATTGCCTGGTCCCATGTTGTTTGCTGTCCCCTTTCCACCCGAAGAGTTTTACGGCGTTATAACAGTCAAGAGGCAGCCTCTTTAAGGCCGTTTTTGAATCTTCATCTTTTTTAACCATTTTATTCTTGAGCCGTGAGGGATTTGCCCCAACTTAGGTTTAAGTTTTGTAAATAAATCTAGTTACGATTGATCCTTGGCGTAATCAACTACTTACCCAATAAGTACAGTTCCAGTCTTCCGGCATGCAAAGGCGTAACTCACGATAACCCAAATAGAGACTGTCTATCGCGCTCTCTTTTGCTACCACCCAGTTGAACAGTTCCTGACCATGGCGCAGGCTTGTCACGCCAGCGCGTCGCCGGCCGCTGTGTCATCTTATGTATTAAAAGGAAATAGGTGATGTTCCAACCCCTAAGAAAGGTATACCAGGTATAAGATATTGTCCAGCCTTGTCGCTTTTGCATCGAATATCACGCTTGCATATTTCCACGGAATCAAGCCGACTTGAAGATTATCTAGATAGAAATTGGAAACTTACTTATCAGGGAAAATATATTAATGCTTTTAAAAATTTCAGACAATTACACAGTACCTACGCATACTTCAAACACACTTATACCGCGTATACCCAATTCCGGGTAGTAGTGAAAGAGAACGCGATGTACAGTCTCTCTCTCGACCAAATAGAAAAAAAACGGGTTTGCAACACCCAGTCCGTTTATTACTTTTTCGGTGTTGTAAACGATTAACTTAGCAATGAAGGTACGGTCAACCGTACTTGAAAAGTCAAGAGGATAAGTCAGTTTCGGACTTTCGGGATGCAGCCAAATACTCGCAGTAAAAAAAGGGTTCGCGGACTTATAACCCGCACTGGCACAAACCAATAAACGGCGAGTGTCTTCCAAATTTACCCCGCAATAACTAAATATACATTCAAATGATATTCAATTTATGTTATAAACATAATTTAAGATTACGATAATAATTATTCGAATTTCGATATCTGGTACTAGATCAATGCAATTGTTTGTCAGTAAACATGCTTCAGGTCGCTGACTTTAAATAAAGTCGATAACACTTTTTAGGTTATTTATACTAAAATCATTGTCAGTTTATGCATGTAGACATTACACCTATTTTTAAACTGATAAATTTTTAATAAAACTTAATAAAACTATTACTGTAATACAATATATGGATCGTTTATACCCTTTTAAATTTCATATTAAATGAATTTCATAAAAAGGACATTTATAGAAAATATATTGGTATTGCAGCAATATTTTCAATTTAGTTTTATTACATTATGTTAGATTGAAATAAAGCTAAAAATTGGCAATATACATAAATATCAAGCAAACAGGTGGAGAATAGCTATGAGTATGAAAAACTTTTTGTAACAACCTCGTAACTAATTCATTTCGACGCCGCTCGACATTTAAAAGGCCATCATGGGCTAAAAGTTCTTTAAAGGTGGGTTCCACCAAACCCGAAATTAATTAAGCGGTCGGTCGACGTGTGTGTACTTAACAAAGAAGTTGTGCTTTGTTATTTAAATTTTTAAATTACGCCCTGCCACCTTTTTCCGGTATGGCGACCACAAGCGACGATGGTCGACAATGATGAAATGCTGGAACAATAAAATAACTCAACGCTTAATAATGTAAGGCAGTTTTTCTAAAACAATTAAAACTGAAATCAAATGTATGCCTTTAATTTCAGTTTTAATTGTATCAACTGAAAAATAGCATGATGATAATAATGAATTAAATTGTTACCAAATTATTGCCAAAATAATTGCCAAAACCAAATGAAATTAAATTAATTAAGCATTAATATCGCATTCCTCAGCAATCAAGTTTATGACGACCATGTGACGGCCTTGTTTGCATCGCTGAAATGTGCAATTTTCATTGATTGGATTACATAATTAGAGGTTGCCATGGCGCGGAAGGCCGGCGACGCAAATGCATAAATAATTCCTAGCCCCTCATTCCCCAGACTGGCCCATACTACTACTACCAAACTCTGTCTCTCCCACCGCCCGGGCCACCCCACATCGGCCACGGAATTCGACACTAACCGCCGCCGCTTTAATGCCACAAACCGCCACCCCCACGCATACATACGGCCTGTCATGTGCACCACACTGGAAAATCCATTATTTTACAATTTTCAGTATTTTATACGGGAAGCGAAAAAAAACAGTTAATATTTATACACATAGGTCCGAATCCCAAACTTTCACAATCATCAATTAATGGCGTTTTGTTAGTTTTTCTAGTAGCAATTAAATAAGTTGTCCTCTATCTACTTGTATGAGTAAATTTCTGGAGCAGCTTCATTAACTGCAGGTAAAAGAAACAAAAAGGAGAGAAGCAAAGAGGAGAAAAAAGAAGGAAAAATGTATGAATATTCGATAGGTCTTTTTGTATTCTTTTGTCGGTGTGTTTTAATTACATCACGAATTCGGAGATGAATTATACATGAGTGTGTCGACATAAATAAGCGATGCAATCAAAGTCACCCTACATGTTCGAGAAAAAAAAAACATTACATGCAGGTAGAAAAGAAATTTGCGACCGGTGCTCTGTGGGAAGGTTGAAATGATTGGTGTTAGGGTACAGGCAAAGAGTTGATTTGTAAAGTCTCACTCGCGCACTCGACTGTAAAGGAAACGTATAGAATTACTGATAATTGTGCAATAAAACCTCCTTCTTTCAAAGTTTTTTTCCTCCATTTTTACAATCACAACGTCCCAAGTTCGATTGTCACTGAAGATGCATAGTGATGTATTGTAAAATTGAATTCTTCTTCACACTAATAGTATTAGGCTCTAATATGACTAATTACCTTGTAAATTGGACATAGAAGACATAGTCAAGTGGGACAGGCACAGAAGAAGACAAAGGAATGATCTCGTCGACAGGATGGCAAACAGCAGGCTGGCAAAATAGGCAAAAACCAATCGCCCCGCCACCAGAAGACCGGTAGGAAGATCACCGAAGAGGTGGATAATATCATGGAAGTCGACGTCGCAAGAAGCATAAAGCACCACAAACAGGCATGAGCCTACTGAAAAGAAAGAGGAGGAGGAGGACATTGTAAAAGAGTTAGATTGTAAGAGAGTTAGAGTTTGTGGGGCAATAATGTTTGTATAAATAAAAAATACAAGAAATACCATTTTCACACTTTTTACATCAATAAACATACAACTTGACAACATGAAAATGTATATATAACAAAATATAAAAAAACTTTTTATAATGTAATTAAACAAATTATTAAATAATCATTATATTTTATTTAATTTAAAAAATCTATAACAAAAAATATAAATACACAACATAGGCAACCAAATATACACTACTTAGACTCTTAACGGGAAAATGTCAAAGTTATCATTCCTCCTTTCCCATTTTATAATTTACAATACTGCCAAACTTTGCTATGTAAATGTTTAATTGAAGAATTACCAGGATTAAACGCATAAGTGTATGTGTATGCGAGATTAAATTAAGACTAAATTTTGTGTGTTATAACCTTGTTCGCGCCAACATCATCCCTCCAGCTTTTGTGCGCGCGCGAATCTCGAAATCGGACACGAACATGAAAATCGACTTGTAGCAAACTCCTTCGAGTTTAAACCCTTTCTAACGCCTCCTGGTTCCCACTTGCCAAACACGTATTACCAACATACAATCTGTCCTTATTCTTGCAATCATGCGTTCTAAAAATATTAGAACAAATTTGAATTTCCTTAAACTTTGTTTAAAACTAACCAAGTTTCAACATAGTAACACAGTTTCGGTAACACTCTGTATGACTGTGTACCACACTCTGGCAGTATGCGAATGCGTGAGGTGTATCACATCTATGCATAATTTAAGGTACACACTGTGTGCGGGGGTGGTGTGTGGATGTGTGTGTGTGTGTATGTGTATGTGAGCACGCCTGGGTAGTGGTGCGCTTTGGGGGGCTTGCGACACCCCGTGATTAATCTCTAAATTACATGACTCCAACATTTGCGCTGGACTCGCCGGTCGCACAAAACACCTACACACTTTGCCAACGAGCCGCCTCCGAGCAGTTCAGGGAACAATGTAGGAACAAAACGGATCCGGCAAACTTCCACCAACGCTCCCTTACGCTCCTGCTAGCTGCCTTCGTTGGCGCTACAAAGCGAGACATGTTACTTGCGCATAAATATCGGAAAATATAATAAACGGAAGGTGGAGTAGTAGCATAACTCAAGTTATTCCGTGTTTTCGTATCGACATTTTTCTTTTTGTATCTTAATCGCTTAATATGTATTTATTTTTTATTTAAAGTTTGGTATTTATGGGAGTTTTCTTGAAGTTATTTTGTAAAATGGCTTATGGTGATATTATGGTAATTTATTCAGAAAATGTTATTGTTAGTTAAAATGGAGGTAGAAACGTTTTATTATATGTTATATTATTATATATTATGTTATATTATTTCATGATATATACATTTCGTAACGGAAAATAACGTGGCCGGACCGATCATCATGGTTCAAATCAACGTCGGGCACTTCGCCGTGGTCTGACCATCGCGTGTTCACTTCAACGTCCGTCTAATCATGGTGCGGGCACTTCATCGTCAGCATTATAAAACATGAACAGTTGCTTTAATTATTATAAAAAACTTACAGTATTAATGATTATTATATGAGCTACTAGATTCTTTTTGAAATATTGAAATATCTCCTATAGTTTTTGAAATACTTGTATATATATATATACTATATTTACCATAAACATTATGGAAGAGATGAAATCAAGATGTTAATAACACATTATAAATGACATTTTCATATCAAATTTGGTAGATGTGCACAATGTTTATATGAACGACGATGAACAGCCCTAGACCCGGAAAATATCATCATTACCTGCTGATGCCAACAGGCGACATATTTGTACAGTTTTATTTCAAGAGAATATGCAATAATGACTATTTTTAAACCTACATTTATTCCCCAATAAAAGAAAATCACGTTTTTACTTCTAGATTTTAACCACATTTACGTCAATTTTCATTCGCCAACTCTCCATGCTATTTCGCAACGACTATAATAAAATGACAGCGTGCGCTTGAAAGAATTCGATGTGCGCGTTCACAGGAGATCAGAAATAAATGGGTAAACACACAAAAACGCTTCCGTACCGCCCGAGTCGCCGGTTTTCATTTCAAAATTTGCATAATGAAAAGCGACGTAAGTACGAGCGAATTATTTCTGTGTTCGTCCGCCGCGTGCGCACCATTTTTTCCCTCCGAAAAGCACACTCTCTTCCTGCATCCACCAACCCTTCTTCCCTTCGCCTTCCCACGGGCACAAAACGCACCGAAAACGCCGGCAACACATCGAAATATTTGAATTTGAAGCATTCGGCGAGTGTTACACATCGCACTCCAAACTCCAAGCTCCACTCGGAACACAAAAAAAATCCACATGGCTATTCGTAGTGGTGTTTTTTTAGGTTAGAAACTAAGTAAAACGAAACGGAGTCAGCTTAGTTTTGCAGGTTTTCAATGCGTCGGAAATGCTTCGCATTTAATCTAAATGTAATTGTTTTTGCATTTCGAATTTAGCGAAATGCATGGCGTAAAATGTTTCAATGTTTCAACAAACACTCAGTTTTTCATTTGGCAAATGTGATATTGTTATTTTGCTTGATTCCGCTTGCTATTTGCAGCAATTCGTTGTACCAAAAATAGAACTAGAAATAAATCCAACACAATGCGCGCAAATTACTATGATTTACATGTTTCGCGTGCACGTGCGTTATTATTTATATTTTTCCAGCGCTGCTTTTCAACACTGGCTTGTTATTATATGTATTTTTTGTGATATTGTTATTTCGTTATACCGAAAAATTGTAAAACGTGTTACAAATGAAAAATAACATTTACATCACCACTTTTCACGTGGAATTGCATGCGATACATGAATTAGCAATTAGTTGGACAATGTAAAAACATTTAAATTCCCCTCCATACTGCTGTACTTTTGTGGAATAATTAATTTCCAATTTGACCGGTTCGTTTTTTTGATTTATGTACAACATTCACAACGTCCACAACGTTGATATCTTGTTATAATTTACTTAACTTGTATTGAGCTTAGGGAGACTTGTCTTCAAGCTTACCCTCTTCATCCCGATTCCCTGTCTTCGTCGAATTTGCCCATAAAACGCCACCTTAACCCGAAACCAATCGACCGTTACGGAACTCTTGCTTGAAAGTCGAGAACTCATCATAAGTAAATTTAGCCCCAAGACCGAAACCGGGGCCCTCTGTCCTTCCTCTTCCACTTCTACTCCCTCTACCAATGCCTCTGCTAACGTCCTGGCCTTGTCCTGTGTTACAACAAACGAGCTTAGAATTACTTTCAGGCCTGGAATGGGAATTCGGGCCTGGAATCGCTCTAACAAGATGCAAAACCCCTCGGTCTTGATCGTGTCGTTCCAGTTGTTTCTCCCCGACCTTATTTATAAATGAAATGATCTTCCCCAGCGAACCGGGACCGACTTTGTGAGCAACGGAGTGGTCCAGTTCTGAACCGGAACATGACAGCGCAACATGGGAAAGGTTTCAACTTTCAACAAGTTGTTGGGTTGTTCTCTATCAACTACAGATATAGAGAATGTCATATTTTATGGGCTTAACTCGTGCACAAACCCGAGAAGCACCGAAGAGCACATTTAATGAAACACACGCGAATGTGTTTTTGAAAGGCACATGTGTTGCGAACTTGGCAATTAAA
Source organism: Weissflogia rhopalogaster (assembly GCA_019419845.2). NCBI lineage: Eukaryota > Metazoa > Arthropoda > Insecta > Coleoptera > Staphylinidae > Weissflogia > Weissflogia rhopalogaster. Next base: position 10,493 of record WSZQ02081509.1, read on the forward strand.
CGTGCTGGCACGTGTCTCAACGTCTGTTCCTTCAATCGGTTGTAAATCTTTACTTTTAGAGATTTAAAACTTGAATTCTAACCTTGGAAAATAAGCAGTAAGAAACTAAAAATAGTTTCCAGGAAATAATGCTTGGGTTAGAACAGTGGGCAATCAGCCGGAACACTTTTAGGAAAACTGCACATCTTCTAAGGCACGATAAATGAGGAGGAACCAAGTTGGAAAGACCATATGTATTTCTTTGTGCCATTTGCTTGGAATACATTTGTCCCCATGACTTTGCACATTTCCTGCTAGTAAACCGGAGAAAAACGGAGTGAAACATCCAAGATGTAAAAAAGTCAGCTGCTAAGACTAGGAAAAATTGACTACGCAAATATTACTCCAGTCTACACTCTTCAGACGTGATACTGAATTTTGTTTTTGTCTAGACTTGGCTTGACTAAAATATAAAAAAGGGTTTTTACTCCACATTTTACTCAAAATTTTACGATACTAAAACTAAAAACTAAATTGAAAGTCCACTTGTAAAGTTAAAGGGCACAGAGTCCCGAATCCTCTATTTTTTACTTCTGTCTTTCTGTATTTCTTAAGTTGGTTGAGTTGCTTCCAAGTAGCGCGTACGTTCCCGACATAAATCCTGAACGTTTTCGAACGACGCACACGCGACCAACTTGCTGCTTCTTTTTCCCTTCACTTCCTTCCGTCCGATACATTTATATAAGTTGTTATATAATACAGCCGACAGTAGAAGAAATATACAACTCTGGAACTACTAAGGAGTGCGCGGACATAGCACAGAATAGGGGATTTTCTCTTCATCTTTCGATCATATCGCAGTGGATAGACGAGCGTTTAAGGGGATTTGCAGTGCCATAAACTCGACGGGTATCATTGATTCATTGAGCAATTGGGTTCATCCAGGGATGCATTTAAATAGGTCAATGTTGTAGTTTTTTAACAATTTAATTTTAGATTTTATTTCTTATTTCATTCTTCATTCCAATTTCACTCATCTTTCTTTTTTGTGGTCCTTATTTCGTTTTTATATCTTTGTTTGTTCTTATTTCGTTCTTATTTCTTTCTTTGTTCCTATTTCGTTGGTATATTTAGGGAAGAAGATTGATCCAGTGTGAAAACTACCTCTTACGAAAATTACCAATGTTTGGAAATGGCCATTGACTTAAAATAGCTCTATCGCATGGACACTGCTCAAGTATAGTGCAATTTGCATCCAAAATGTAAAGAGTTTCATGATTTGGGCCACGGACCCGATTTGTAGACGGATGTTAAATCCCCAAAGTACTCAAAATCAGCAATATCTAGTCCTATGAATAGAAACCGATAGATGAGTATATGAGATCTAGAAAGGACACTTTCGTGTAGTCATCTGTAAGCAAAACGTGATTTTGGGAAGATTGATCGGATTGACGGACAGATGATGCAGTATTTGCATTAACACAATATCTGCAGTTCATTTGGTAACTTTAGAGATAAGGAGTTCCTAGGTCGGTAAATGACTTGATGAAATTGACATTTTTGTTACTTCTTCAAAATTTCATGGGTTTTAAGAGTTTAGTTATAAAAAATCTACTTGTTATAAATTTACGTAGTTTAGACCTAAAATACAACCAGTAAGATGTTGGCAGCTTATTACAACCACGATTTTGGTATCTATCATTAATTTTCTGCATAAAATTAGCAATATCTGACAGGAAAACTTCCTGTCGTCTTAAAAACGAAACTAATTTTGGGAAGATTGAACGGATTGGCAGGCAGATAATACGTTATTCGTGTTAATAAAGTATCTACAGTTCATCTTTAGTAATTTTCGAGAGATACAAATTTTCTTGCAGCTAATTAGAATTTTTCGTCAATATCGTTTTTTTCTACACAAAATCAACAATATTTTTTTACATTCTCAGAGGGAAGACCTTAAAGGTTATAACTCTACCAAATATATTTATTATTACTAAAAAGTCGATTTGTATTATGATCCTTTAGCCTAAAATCAACTAGTATGAAGTTAGCAGCTAATTTCAGCAACACTGTTTCGTTAACATCGTCCTTTTTCTACACAAAATTAGCAATATCTCCTAGTCCTATGATTAGAAACAAGTGAAATCTCTAGCAAACACAAATTCGATAATTCATCTGCAAGCAAAACGTAATTTTGCCAAAGATTGAACGGGTTGAGAAGCAGATGATGCATTATTTGCGTTAACTCGGTTCTGAATGTTGCTCAAGACAACGAAATTTCATGCCACATTAATGCAGACGCTCGTCGTTTGCGTCGTTTATAATAAACGACTTTCATTCCGTCGCATAAATCATTTCCCTTCTTTCCTCCAAGCATGCCTCGCAGCAAACGCCGTTATGGTCTCTCCTCATACATTCGGAATGACCCGAAACGTAAACGTTTTATTCTTTCCTTCATTGTCTTCGCCACGACATTTTGCTCTTAAACCGATATCAAACACCGCCTTGGATAATAATTCATAACCAAACTTGTATTTCCTTTAATTATTTCTTACCCTGCTCTTCGTGCGTCTAGTTTTGGAAGAAAATCTAAGGATGACAGGACGCGTGAAGCACAGAGACAAAGGCTAAAAGGCCATACAACCCTAAAATGTGATGGATAAAGGTCGCACTAATGGAAGCGACGACATGCTTCGACAAGCGTGCAAACCGCATAAAAATCCACAATATTCCTGGAAAATCTTATAGAAACCCAGCAAGAGGGATGACATTTCCCTTTGTTTTGCTTATGCTTGCACTTTCTATAATGATATATTACTTTCTGCTAGAATAATTTCCATTGGAAATCTCAAGACAAAACTACCAACACTAAAATTCGTCCGTCATTAAGTTAATTATCTATTACTAAAGTAATAGAGCTATAGAACAAAGACGATTTGACATTTTATAATCACCAATTTTCTTGGCGCAAATGTTAATGATTTACGCTGAAGCATGTCAACGAACACAAATGTTAATTGACTATCACACGGCGGAGAGAAGAAATTCGCGTTTAATTAAAATTTTAACATCTTTGTCAGGTTTATTAAAACGTCGCACAAAGTCGCTCAAGTTGCACAAGTTTTTCAAGCGTAAGATAATTTTAATTTCCGTAACGAAAACTTGCAACATGATTATTTTTAATATTTGCATTTTTTCAATTTCTTTTCCAGTTGTGTCGTTGCGTTGTCCACCAATAATTTAGGGCGTTTAGCATGTTTTCTTCGTTTATCGTTCGTTAGTTTGCCATTCGTACTTCAGGAAGTAAACGCCGGAAATTGAATTTAAGACCTTCCAGAAACAAAGTCGACTTAATTGCCACCCTCAAGTAGTCACGTTCACTTCCACGTTCGTTTCCAAACTTTGCCCCGAAGAAAAATAACTGTATATGATTGAAATTTAAAACATTGAAAATAATGGGCTTCTTTATCTTAAAGACAAAGTAAAAGTTTAATAATTTATGATCTGCCCAACTTATTTTAAATTTAATTAAGGCTTAATTGTTTAAATTTTCCTGAAATTTAGCGAGTTTTAAATTGGTTTCCATGGTTTAAAAGGTTTTAAAAGGTTAAAAAACATTTAATTTAAGATCGGTTTTGATGATAATCATATAATGACCCAAACAGTTGGGTAGATGTTGAAGAAACATAGGAAGATTATAAAGTAAGAATGGGGAATATGTTAAGAGAGAAAATGGGTATAACTGAAGGGTTTGCCCAAAGCTAGGCGTAAAACAATTCAATTGACACCCGGCACTGTGTAGTGAAACACGGTAAATAATCCAAGGGCGATATTTCTCGATTCCCGGGTGTTGGCGGTGTTGATTCGTTGATTGTTGGGTTCTGTGAAGCATCTGTGTGGTGTGCGTTCCACCCGACGCAGCGCCGATGTGCCCGTGAGCTGACTAGCGAAACGAATAAAGCCGTAAAAATGACTGATTGTGAGTAAATCTTCGCAGCCGGATGAAAAATATATGCTCATTCGGTGTGGTCCGTCTTTGCATCTGGGCATCCTGATCGTTTACCAGCACAAGCAAATGCCTGTTGTTTTTTTTTTGTGTTTAATATTTTCCGGCGACCCCGACCTCGATGATGAAAAGGTGAATTAATGTTGTAATTAATTTCTACGGGCATTGTACGCGACCAGCCGGTGACCGTGGCGATGACGTTCATCCCGCTGTGCGAAAACCACCAACGCAAAAGAGATATATGCGAGTATGTCCAGGAACTTAAAGAGACACCCAGAGAGAAAGAGACAGAAAGTACGAGAAAAAGAAGCATGACAGAGAGAGAGAGAGAGAGATAAAGGGAGTCAGATACTCGACAATTAGAGAGAAAGAAGCAGAGATGAGAGAAGGAGAGAAGAAAGAGAGAGATACTAGAAGAATTACCTGGGTTTACCTGGGTGCCGCGTGAAAAATGCATACATCATTAAATTCGCCGACTGGGGAGCGTGAAAAAAAATCTACGACCCAATGATGCTGAAAGGTGAAGAATGGTGGAAATTGTGCGTGCAGAGTGTTTTATAACGGGAGGTATTTTGTATTTTGAAACACAATGTTAAGAATCACATCATACGACCTAAAGGAGTGATGAATGGGTTTAAATTTAATTTGTACCTTTGTAGCTTTTTGATCAATTGTGGGTTAAGTTTTAGTAAGTGTGAAGAGGTAAAGAGGTCCTTTGTCGGTATCGAACTCCATGAAATTGGCATTTTTATATTTATTGTGTCCATTTTTATGGATTTTAAGGGTTTTGCTATAAAACAGGTGGAATTTCCATTAATATAGATAGTTCAGAGATCAAAATCGGCCGGTGTGAAGTTGGCAGGCTATATCAGTAGTGATTTTTAACATTCCTTGTTAAAAGTTATAAGCCTTTGAATTGAAAGTGTCTGTAAATTAGGTAATTCATTTATAAAAAGAACAGTTGATTGATGTAACTAACCAGGAGAGTGTTTCAATTGTCCAACACGGATTTGAAAGTTTGAAATTTTTTGTACGTGTAGTACGTATATAGAAATAAATTTAAGTAATGCGATTTTACGACGTTTTGAGCCGTTTGTCGAAAAAAAAATTAAGTTTGGTATATACTGCTTTAATAGCATCATTTCGCATTATTTCAACACGCCAACTTGGCGAGCTTGGCGCGAGCATACGCGTCAGTATACCACGAATGCTGCTATTAATGCTGCTATATTAATATACCAAACTTTGAAATTTTTTTTGGGCAAACGGCTCAAAAGGCGTAAAATCTCGTTAACACAATTTATTTCTACATATGTACTATACGTATAACAAGTTTCTTTCAATTGTGAGTTGGACAATTGGAACACTCTCCTTGTAAGTTGAAATTAAAAGATTGCTAATGAGCTGTAAAGATGATACTAAAGGCAACTAATTATTGATATAAAATGCACATGTTACGGAGTCATATTAAAAATTATCAAATAACACAATGGCAACACCGTAGTTTCATCCTAACCTTAATCGGCTTTTAGAAAACACGATTATTGGGGGTTTGTAAATGAATATCATACTTTCCCACATCATCAATTCCCACAAATAATGTCACTCTTTAGCAAAATTGCAGCTATTTATTACTAGCGTTTACTGCTAATGTCCTATGAGTAAAATTCCACATTGGAACTGACTTGCTGTTAACTTCCCACCGGGTAAAAACACCGCAAATTCCCGTTTCCTTTTTTAAAAGACTCTAAAACTGTAGACACCCATTAGTTGAAGCTCGTTGGTGCTCACTTGCAAGATGGTTTAGCTGATTTTTTGTCCATTTCTCGACAACATAGAGCATAGAGCACCACATTCATGTTATCCCAATGTGAGGATAGTTCTCTCTTCCTGGTTATGACCTTCGCAAACTCCAATGAAGACCAAAGAATCATCTCGACCGGCTCGACTCGGTTGCGTTGCGTTGGTCCACCGGCGCACTTCAATGCTCACATCCATATGAAAAGTGAGTCGCCCCGGAGAAGAAACACCTTCTCTTTTCACTCTTGCCATTCTCGACCTCTCGAATTCCCGAAGCGCGCACACGAGCCCGCCTGCACACGTCTGCGTCTATTAAAGCTCTCTGATGTCTCGACCACGTGCATCACACCGATGCGCACCGCATCCGCCTGGTGTTTTAAAAGTCATCACAGCATCATGCGGCCTGGCCTGGGCACCGGGTTGAAAGCTGCATTATCTACGACAGCGACACCGAGTCGACGAGTGCCGGCTGCAGCGTCTTAAAATAATGAAAACAGTCGGGCGTTTGATGATCCGACCCAGAATCCAAAAACACAGACAGCGATGAAAGTCACACCATAATATCGCTTTTCACAAACATATTATTTCTAAAATTATTAATATTTCTATGTTAACGTGATGTAATCTGATCTAATTTTGAACATTTGGGATTATAAGTATTGATCTTCTTATTTCTTATTTTATATGTCATTTATCACAATTAATGAATTTACAAAGAAATTAATTAATTGAAATTGAAATTTAACACGGAAATCAAAATTTGAAGCCCCCGACCGGGTTCGAACCGGCGACCTTTGGGATACTGGCCCAAGGCGCTACCAACTGCGTCA
>WSZQ02081520.1:2952-17096 GCA_019419845.2 Weissflogia rhopalogaster
AAAGTTGCCGGTTGCTGGCGTAATATTATTAAGCTAGAGGTTTCCAAACCGGGATTCGCGGGTATTTGCCAGGATTTTAAAAAAATCACGTAGGCAATGCCGCAAATCCATCGCGTATGCGTATATGAACCAATGATCGTTGCTGCTCTTGTGATTATTGGCATAATCTTTGTTATTATTATTATTTATTATTATTATATGTTTACCTTAAATTGGACCTCGTTTTTATTGGCATTTTGTATTGATGGTTGGGGTTAAACATTTTAACGGCAAAGGCGGCATCGCCTCTGACTTTGGCTGAGGTATAATCTCATTTATCATATCTTATTTTTTAAATTGCATTATAACGTCACTAGTGGGAAAATTAAGGCATTATTTTGAATAGTTTAGTTGCTTTTATGACACTCCCTTGAGATATAAATCAGCTGTTGTTTACAGAACATTGGATGATGTGTTTATATATTTGTATTTTTATTTGGAATTTTTATTCAAAGGGCAATCTTCAACAAATTGCGATTTCATTATAACCGGTGTAGACGGTCAGGCAATGATGAAATATCGATATTTGTCGAAATCGATATTTCCAATTTTCCGTTATGCCAATATCGAAATATCATCTTGAAAATATCGATATTATCAATATATCCACAGGATCGCCATATGTAAATGAGTTTCAGAACTAAGTACATTTCTCAAAAATCTACTGTTATCATTAATTGATATGGAATCTCGGACGCATAGAGTGGCTAAATCGGTGTGCTATCGAAATTATAAAATCTGAAAACATATTGTAAATCATAAGATAACGACGAAAATCGATATTTATAGTAATAACAACATATATTGATCTATCAGTTATACCACTAAATATAATAATTACAATAATACATAAAAGTAGATGAATACACTACTCGTGTGGCACAAATTCGATTTTGATGTTAAGCTTACGAACAAATATCGATATCGATGGATTAAGAATTATTATATTGACATTATAGATGTGGATGTGGTATGATTAATTTTAAATCATATTATACAGATGACGGTTTCATCAATGTCAAAACAATATCAAAAATTTCGATATCACTATTATGGAAAATGAAATTATCGATTAATGCCGATATTTTCAGGTCGATATATCGATTTATCAATATCGATATTTTTTTAACATGTCTAAACCGGTGGCGTCACGTTACCATTTGGATGACTGATATCAGTTTGTTGCTGATAGGTGAATTAAACCTTTCACTGCCAGAAATATAACATCATAATCCTCAATCCTCGTTCTCCAATCCTGGTGTAGTGGAAAAAGTGATTAGTTGCAATGAACGTCCAGGTAAATACGAATTACTGTCATTTCGATGATGTATTGCTTTTATTAGTGAGTGCTTTAATATGTTTCAAGCGAGTTTTTGACTTGTACATGTTTGGCTTTATATTTGGTATTATGACTTTCACGATGGCTAGATAATTTCGAAAAAAAAACGATTTTTTGCGATAAAATTAAATAAACAATGAATTTGAAATTTAAAAACAAATCCAGATTAATACTTAACATGTGTGAAATTACAAAGTATTTTCTAAACTGCTATGCAGATAATAGACTTTTAAATATTTTATTATACATTGCTGAGTTAACTACAGTTAATTTACAAATCATTTGCAAATTATTACTTGTATGCTATTTGGGTTGACTTAACACGATTTAACATTAGTGGCTCATGCATGATGGCATACTTCATTGAAATGGTATAACTATAAAACTTGGGCGCACGCATTGATTGTGAGGCTGTTGATGCATCACGACACACTTGTGTATCCTTCATGACGTTCGACAGGCGACCGACGCGACGCGTCTTGGCGAACGGATTATGAATTCTTTTTTCGGCTGCACGTGATGCCAGAGACCACCCCGAAATGAATTTTCCACCACGTTGTGTTGTATACAACATCTTGTTTAATTGCGCAGCGTCACCAAAATAGTTTTATAGCTATATTACGCCAGACCCAAAGCATAATTTTTCCACCAGCTGAAGTGTTGCGCCGGCATATTATCGTAATCACATGTTCGACTGATTTTACTATCAATAATTTGTCTCGTAAAATTCAACTTCGCCGCGCGCGACTATAAATAATCGCCGAAAATTTTTCATCCACTCATCTAACAGCCATTAAAACCACAACAAACGTCAGGTTTGAAGTGATAAAACATTTTTCATTGTTGCTCAGTTTCATGACGCCAAACGGAACAAGGCGATTAGAATTTCGAGCTTACGCCGAGGCAATCTTAAACTTCCGGAAACTTGGTCGTAATTAAGCAAGAAAAATAACCCCTGCGGATAAAGTTTCCCAGCGCGCCACTGTAATGAAATATATGAAGAAACGGCAGGCGTATGAAAAGTTCAGAAAGTAATGAATATAAAGCGTTTAAAAATGTAATACTTGTAGACACCTGTCGTGGATGTATTACGAAATAAAAGGATTAACGTAATCCTTTATTCATGAAACTTTTGCTCAAGTTTTCGAGGCGCGCTCGCGAGATTAAAGCTCAGATTTTCTACCCGGCGCGCGTCTAAGCACTGCCTGCCTATTTGTCAACACGTACACGAGTGTATTTCTCGCGGGCATGGTGAATACGGTAGCAGTAGCACAAGCAGGCAAGCAGTAGCAGAGAAATAAAAAGAAATCACCGCCGGGGTGTGGAGGAGAATAAAGGAATAAGCGACGCAATAATAAAGAATACACGATGCCACGTTGGAGCTCTGCGGTGCATTGCGTTGATTCGTTGGTACGTACTTAGGGACACATGTGCAAAAGGTAGGAGCACCTCGGTTGTATACACGTGTGTGTTGCACCTATTCACACACCATCGCCCTAGCACAAACACCAGCGTGTACAAACACCATTTTTGCAGGCAAAGAGAAATTTTAATATTAAAGCAACGAAAAGAGGTTTTTAAAAAGTAATCGCTTTCGTACAACGTTTTTTGCTGCTTTTCTGTAGCTACAGCTCCTGGGACTACCGAGTGTTGCACGGAAAGCGCTGGATTTAATGATAATTCTGCTTAATGTTGCGCTAATACCGAGTTGTGCTTGAAGCTCGCGCGTCTTAGCGCAATCATTAAATTTTGAGTGTGGTAAAAAAAGAAGAAAATTGCACAATGCGTTGGGCGATTAGCGCTCATTTCCACGGAAAATATGAGCGGACTTATTTAGTAGAATTATTTCGGGACTGACCCGATGATATCGACTGTTTCTTAATTCCTCCAGGCAGGTTTTTCTTTTCATCTGCATAGACTACTTTTTTCGGTGGTATGAAACGGGGCTGAATCTTTAACGATGATTTGCATCGTTTCCTTGCACAAGCCCGCTTTTTGCACTTTATTCTATAATTTCGACACGACGCGAACAGAATTTATTCCTGCATGCACCAGTCTATTTAAGAAATTCTATTCATACAGTTCAAGAGAAAACTACTACAATGAAACATAAATATTTTACCTCTTCGCATTAAAAGGAATGTTTAGTATGAATGAAATTTATTAACATCTTTTTATTCAAATCACAAAAAATACAGAAAATTCGCAAAATGAAGAAATGTAATGCATCGACATGATTTATGCACGGGTCATAATTTTCCAGCGTTTATCTCAACCGCGTTCGTAATGTGTTTGTGGGTCACCACGCAATTACTGTATCATTTTCATACAGCAACTTATCATTTCGTCGATTTGGTTTTCTCTTTTACCGCGGCTGCTAATTAAATTAAATTGCACGCAGTCAATAATACCAGCGCGGTGGAAAACGCCCGATCGTTTACTGCGATGCACGCGCAAGTGTGTGCTGCATGTTGCACGTATGTTCTTGCAGATGACGGTGCACATGCTAAACGCAATCTGTAATGTGTAATATTTGCAGTGAGCGCGTACACCGTCGCTGCGCTGTACGCACGGCGGCGCTTAATTTATGTGCGCGTGAGGTACGTAAAATCGGACTTTAATTGAAATCATGAAAACACGATTGCATCAATTTAGACATTATTTATATGCGGCGAGAAAAGAAAGTTTTCTGTGCAAACACGCCACACATGCATACCTCAATGCTGTACGAGCATTCGTTATAATTCTGAAGAGATGAGTTTAGGTCACTTCAATGTTTCACTTTACAAAATTAGTTTATTTAGCTTGTTCACGAAGTATTTATAAAGATGCCATATTTTCTTTCATTTTTATAGTAACAATTTCATGAAACTGATTATAATTAAAATAGTGCGACTTAAGAGCACCATATTAATTATTACGTTAGTTTTTAAAAAAAATTTTAAATACGAAATATGAAAATCTCTGGATTTTCGGAAACCATATTTCTATATTCATTTGCGGTTTGTTCGATGGTTAAGTAGAGTCGCAACGTATTCTAATAACTTAGAAGCATCAATTTATAATATATCCTAAATCATAAGTACATAAAAATACCCGGTTTTATGGTAAAAACGGGTAATACTTCCCATTACATTTTATGACTTCAATATGAAGAAACCTCCATTTTTCCAATTAAAGATAGTATTGTACTGCGGTCGTAATTGTAATACAGTCGTAAGTAATAAATCAAAATTCCGTTTAAGGCATAATGTGATTTAAAATCTTTAAATTTTAATGGTTTAAAATATTTTTTAAAGATTAAATCCCATTTTATTGCCAAAATAATCAACAATTAATATTGTAAGATAGATTTTTACTAAAAAGATTCTCATACTGCACGCGTAGACTCCCACAAAATTAAATTCACTTCTTCTTGCTAATGTCTTATCGTTAATTAAAGATAATAAGATAATAAAAATTTGTTCAAAACTGAGTGATGTAATCCTAATGTCAGTTTTAAAGTCGCTTAGTTTAATAGATAGAAGACAGTTTCCTCTCCCTCAATTATATAGTTATCGCCCGGCGGAAATACATTTCGCCTAATTAATTAGAAGTAGAAACTGTAGTCATGTGCGCGCGTAAACCCGCTCAGCTGTAATACGTAATTGCATGATACGTTTAGTATATGCAATATAAGATGAATCATTATTACGTGTACGCCAGAGTTCGTCGCACATGCCGCCGCTGTGCGCGCGCTCCTCTCGTTTTACGACATTATGACGAGACTTTAAAATTTCCATTTGCATCAATTCGCCGCCAGTTTCCCGCGCCGCGCCGGTGCGCGTATATGTGTGTGCTACATGTATGTGCTAGTTGCGCCAGCATCCCGAAGGATGTATGAATGCCATTTCGAGAGGATACAGATTTTAATAAACATAAAATGGCGTTTTACCATTATCCAACCCTCTCGCCAGCCCCAACAAGTCGCACTATTAACTTTAATAAGGACATTTGGAAGTCATATCGTGCTCCCAGCTGGCCTCAGCCAGCGTACAATCGACCAGCATTATTCCGAACGAACAACGACGATAGTGAGCTCAAATACACACTTGGAATAGGTTGATTAAAGGCTTTGTAGATCTTAGTTTAGTTTTTGATATGAGAAAATCCATGAGAATGTCTGAAAAAAAGCAAGATCTATTTAAAAGAATCCAATTCCAAACAGTGGCGCTTCGTCTATGAAGATTACTTTGCTGCGAATTCAATTAAAATTATTTTGTCTTCGGCTATGTAATACATTACAATGGAAGCCTGCACACCTAACGCGCGAGATGCTGCAAAATGAATAACATGTTATTAAGTTCGTGAAATAGGCAATAAAATCGTGCAATAAAACGCCTATGCATTCTTATGGCAGTCGCATTAAGTCTGCACTAAGCGCGTTCCCAGTGGCATCTGTCCTAATTATGGCAATAATTTAGCGCCAGGAAATTACCTCAATTTTCAACTCTATGTTAATATGTAAAAAAAAGATGTAATAAACGACCTATAATGAATGCCCTCTATTGGATTGTTTTACCTGTATCCTCTGATATGATTGACGAAATAAGCTGATATCTTCTAAAGTATGCATGCATGACTTTTTGAAAATTATTATTAATCGATTACGACAAGCAGAATTTTAAAATCTTGAAGAGTACATTTGACGACAATATATTTTAAGTGATCGTTGCAATACAAATACATGAGCCGCCTCTGAATTCGAAGAAGTGATCGATATGTAGAGAGAAAACATTAAAAATTAATACGCAGGCTACTGTTAATTACGTTCTGTTTTGGTTGCTGTTTAGTATCCATTACGTTCTGTTTTTCAGTGCTGTGGAGCGATGCGTTGGAAAAAAGTAATGAATGTCTCGTGTCTCATTCGTGTCTTCATGTCGCTGGAGATCTAATTATTTAACATTACGTTTACTTTTTTGTGCTGTTTATCAGGTTTTACGGGCAAAGTAGGTAAACTACCATAATACAACCGCATAACAAATTATACAAACGCGATGGTGATACACATCGCACTATAAATTTCACGCGCTGCAGTCGGTTTGGAAAAGTAACGCGCCGTTCGGTACATATAATACCTATATATATGTTACACAAACGACATTACGACAATTTCAATTAAAACGCTGTCGGTGGTCGAGACCGCTTTTTGAATTTCCAAAGCCAAAGGCACTGAAGGAGAGCACAGAGCGTGTTTCCGAACACGCTTTTCCGCACCACGGCGAGTCCTCGGCCGCGGTGATATTCGCGCCAGAGTGCATTGCCGTGTTTATTATTTCACTTCGCGGTCTGGCCGGGTCGGGCTCGACCGGGGCGTAAAAGTAATGACCAAGTAACACGCATATCATTGCATCGGATACAAGAGAGGAACACGTCTCACGTGCGGATGCCTCTTCGTCACCTTCGCTTGCGGCGCACATTTTCACTCCCGCTTTTAATGCAATTTGTATTTGCGAGCAATTTTTCAATTACGTGCGGCGCTGCGCCAGTGTCGAGCGATTATTAATGCGTTTGTGTTTCGCGTATATTTGGCGCGACCGGTGGGCCAATAGCCTGCGGTGTGTTTGTGATCGTCCAGCAGCACACGGCGAAAGGATTCGCTTGGATGCTAGGCGCATCTTGGACGTGCGACCGAATTCGGCCAGGCGTACGAAGACTTATCGAATATTCAGCGGCGGCTGATGCTGGACCGGTTTGGGCTGGAAAACCGCACGTGCACATGCATCTTGTAGCCCTGAGAGGAACTTGACGCCTCGCCGCCGATGGAAAAACAGTAGTCCGATGTGTGCGCATACGAAGTACGCTTATTTATTATGACAAAATAAACGAGGAACTCGCGCGCCGCGCGCCAGTCGTGCCCACAGAAAGCGCGGAATTTATGACCTGCGCTAATAAAGTTGTAACGAATTTTATTTAGAGATAATTTCGCTTTGATAACTTTAGGATACGTTTTTTTATTCAAGTTTTTATGATTAGTTGACTGCATAACATTAAGCGCAAATGTTCCGTAAATATATTGACCTACTAAATATCTAGAATTAAGTTTTACATTTAATATTTGTTTTGACATTAAATTTCTAATAATTTGCTAGCTGTCGCAACAGATTGTTTGAAATTCACGAGGATCAAGGGTCTTTTTTAAAGCTCAAACGTATACTGGCGGGAAGACAAGTTTCCAATTATCAAGAATAATAGAAATCCACAATAAAACGGCGACCAAATAAACCACGGAATTTACGATACAAATTTGAAAGACAAGACAAATATTAAAATCTGCACTATTACAATAATTCCCTCGGAATGCAAGTGCGATGTATAGTTTTATAGCGTAGTCAAAAATTGTTAAGGGTCTTTAATTTAATTCACAGTAAATTGAAAAAATCAAGAGAATTCGTCCAGGGAAGATTGCAATTCATGCAATATAACGTCGCCAATACTTACAAAAAATAATAAATTGTTTCTGAAATATGAGGTATTAGTGTAATAAAATAATAATAATATATTTATTACAAAAAAGCAACAGGCTATCGACTACGTAGTCTTTCGGCCCAGTATTTATGTATTTTCCAAAATATTTAATAAATTAATAAAATAAAATAAATAAAAAGCATGAAGTTCTGATCGCGTACGCTCCGTGAACTGGATAAGTTAATTGATTACATTGTACTAGACTCTTGTGTATTTACAATACAGGTTGCTTCTTTCAAAGCCAGTTATAAGGAAAACGCTTGAGAGTTGCGTCGTCTCGCTCAAGTATAAATAGATTCCAGTCTTATGTTACCCTTATACCCATTTTCATGCAAATCTGAGGTAATGACTCCGAAACCATAACGTGATGACCATTAGTTATATTATAGGACTATATAAAAATAGTTACAGGAATAAATTTACAAGAAAAACCGTCAATGGGACTCATCAAAATTGAAAAACAAAACGAAATTCACTGAAGTATGAGTATTTTAACCCTGGTATAATGTAAACGTGATCCATTTTTCACGAGGAGTGAAACCTAGGAACATAGAGGTCTGATACAAAGAGAAAACAAAATTTTATTACGTTGATAGCTAAAATAGCTAAATATTCATATTAAGCTGCAAACACTTCCTCAGACTAAACAAATCTTTCTAAAAAAATATAATGCTCAAATATATTCGTATTTATATATTTATAGACTTAAACCTTAAAAACATTTAAAAACCTTAAAACATTTATGTTCCAAGAAGAATTTAATTACATATATGTAGGCATAAAGCCTGCACATAACAAAAAACAATATCATAAATTATATTTTCTTTATTGAAATGTCTTATATATCGACATCCCGATGCAAGTGCACATTAAATTGTCGACCAGTAAAAATATGTCTGCTTGGTCGTTGCGCCTTGTACGTTTGTTCACTTCGCAGGCCGGCAAAATGCAGTAAAAATTAAAATGCCCAATTAATCAACGGCGCGAATGGCCCGTGTTGTCAATGCGATATGACTTATGAGCGCAAATAATTCACCATAATCGCGATTTTAATGCTTTATTGAATGGCAGCGGCTGGAGTGCGGCTCCTTCTTTTTTGTGCAAATAAATTTCCCTACGCGCACATTAAGCCGATTTCCAACATGCGTATGATCGAATTGCGCCGCGAAACTTCCATATCGAAAAACATTAACCCAGTAAACGAGACGTGCGACCCTGGTCTTGCGCAAATGTTATTACGGCGCACTCAACAGTGCAAAATGCACTGCATAGTGTGCGAATTGTTACGCATGAATCGGCGTGTATACTATTGGCATACTATGTAAGCAGACTTAAATAAATAGGCGCGAATACAGAGAGAGAGGGTTTGGTGGATGGCAGTCGGTGGCTCCCAAAATGCGAGAATGTCGATTGAGAATTTGGTGCGCGTTGCGCGCATGGGAAACACGCAATATATGTGCCACTTAGAAGCACACTGCCGTTTGGTATTGAGAGACGCTATGTTATACCAGCTGGTGTGCGAATTTCCAGCGGTTTTCGGGGGCGCGAGGCAGATTTTCCACGAATCGGCAGTGGTCGACTACTTGTGGTTGAGATTTACGGCTCGTTGCCGCATTGTCCAAGCGCGAAAGATTGGCCGAATGCAATTTCGTGATCGTGCGTCGTAAATCAAAGGGATGCTGGATGTGTGCGGGCGGAGGCGATGGTATTTAGACGGGCTGTAAGCACACATGCGTGCGCGAATGTATGTGGCTGGGCTTTGCACGATTTTGCTGGCTATGTGAAAGTGTGTGTAGCGCGAAACGAAACGCGAATTGAGTACGAACCGTGCTGAGTGTAGTTTATGGGTTTAGTTACGGTCCAACGGACTCCAAACACATCCCGCGGAAAATATACATTTTCAATCAAACGCACACGCATTAATTTACGATCATCATAAACCATATTTGATTTTTATGCAATGGGGGGAAAAGTGCAAAACGCAATTCACTCGGCGCGCATTTCGGCCGCGGCGAGCGCGTTCCTGCATGTGAATTAATGTCGGTTCAATCAGCTCTAATAATCATGTTTGGAAATTGGAAATTTCAAAATCAACGGATTAGATTTACATCCGTTAAGGTCAAGAGTAAAAATCGATTTAATTCGAAAATGGTTTTTATTTTATTATGAAATGATTTATGACTGACTAATCTTATTGAAATATGTAATGGCATTAACAATTGTTCCCGGTGACTTTCCAGATTTCTTCTCATTTCTTAGGAGAAATTGCAGCACGTGCCAAAGGCAAGAAACAACGGCGTGCGCATCCCTCTGCGCTCGCCGAAACCGGTGTCCTATGTGGTACTATAAACACACTTCGATTCTGATCTACCTAGAACTACGTATTTTACTAGTTTGGATATGAACACTCGTACGATTTCTTAATTAAAATCGATACAGAAATATATACCATACAACAAGGCTAGAATAAATCAATTATGACTGATATTGGTCACAATACCTGGTACTCACCTAACAAAGTTTCCAAGAAATTACAATGAATAAAGACCTGCACTCAAAGGAAACAATCCTAGACGATTTTCTCTTTAGATTAATATAATCCTAAATTTATGTCCTATATTAACTACCAATGATTATTTGTCATCTTGATAGTGCAAAATGACAATATGAGTAGCGCGTTCGTGTCTAGGTTCAAAACAATTTCAAACATCAGAAAAATGCAAATGTCAATATTATGTGCAACCAACCAAGATTATTCTTGACAATTTCCTGATAACGTATGCCCAATCGCATATTATTGAATAATACCTAAGCAAAAATAAATAATATAAGCAAAAATGCAACAAATAAGCAACACTACCTGGCATTAAATTATTCTAATTTTAAAGAGTAAAATTTATAAATATATGTATATATACTATATACAAGTATGTAGTATATGGAAAATGCAGTGTATAAAAAAGTATTGTGCTTAGAAAATAATTCGGACATATGACTTAATATCGGTCTAACTTTCTATAATAATGTTTCGAAATAGGAAATTTCAACACTAACCAAATGGATTTACATTGCAAAGGTCACTAGTAAAAACCGTTGCAAATGGAATTTATTTTACAACATAATATGATTTTTAATTATCAATTGTAAAGAAATTACTAGTTTCGCTCGGCTATACATTTTCATACGAAAGATCTTTGATTGGAAAGTATGCTGGAAGATAAATGACTTAACTTCAACAAGATCGTGTTTTTTGTTTATAAATTATCACGTCTTGTTTGATAACAAACACAGTGACATCTGGTTAAAGGGAAAGACATTTGACAAATCGATTTATGGGGACCAATGGATCTGGAAAATTTTCTGGTGTAGACTGATTTTCGCTTATTACTGGTTCCGTTAAATGCAAGTCCCATTGTTATAGTACAAACTAAAATTCGTTTTATTATTGCAAAAGTTGTTGATTTAACAGTGCGGTGATAGATATTTACAAGCTAGGATCAGAAACAACGCACGCACGCTCTTAGTGTGAACGGTGCCTTAGATTTACAGTCCGCGGTCCGCATATGCATTTGGGTCGTCCGTAGATTAAAAAGGTTGCTCACCCCTAGTGTAGAACATACGTCGTTTCAGATTGTATACAGTTTTACTCTCTAAAATGATTTACGATACATCATATCGGAATTTGTATATACTCTCATTATTTAAATTGGACTTTAGATGGCAGTAGAGGCTGTTTCGTGTCAATGTTCTGATAAATGAGAGATTAATGTATTATTCACAAAATTGTCATGAATTTCTTCCAAACTCGTTGGTTTTTTCCCCGACTGATCACATATGCGGGAATGAGTTGCAGGCCCATCGCCCAACCCTTCTCCTTATTCAGGACTTGGGAAAGTGTGGAGTGCGAGATCTTAATTATAACGATATCAGAAATCGAACCCGGGACCTTTGGGTTACAACATCTGTGCGTTACCTTTACGCCGAGCATTTCACCATATAGAAATGGACAATTAAAAATGGACAAGATCAAAAATATTAACGAAGATTCTTTTATTCTTATAAAAACGAGTGGGTCTAACTTTGTCTATCCAGTCACCGAAGGCCCCCGGTTTTGGGAGGGCGGTAAAAATGAAAAAAACGCGGACCACAAAAAAACTAAACCGAAACAAAACGTTCATTTACATATTTTAAACGGCAGCAAGAAGTATGCGTTTGTTGTGAACGCTCAAGCTCAGATTTTAATTTAAATATAGACGAGCTCTCTATATAATCATCCCCGCAAAAAAACCTTCCTATTTTTTTAATATGCGTGGTTGGTGCAAGAGGTGAACACATTTATACCGTTTGCATGCAGGGTGGTGGTAGCGGTGGAGACCGGCGTTGTATTTATGCCGGAGCGCATTCGACATACTTTGTACTCTAGTGCGCTGCCGCCAACCACCGCCAAGTCCTCCCGGCCGGCCGCCACCCGCGAACATATTATTCGCGTAGTTTTCGCGACGCTGAGCGCAAGGGTGCCTGGAAAGCGTTTTTAATTCTTGTATTTTTCGGAGCATTCAGCGCGTAGTTTTTCATAACTCCTGTTTTTGTGTGCTGCGCCTTATATTTCGCTCACCGAGGTTCATTTATGCTGGCTGGATGCCGGAGGGCACAAAGCCGGATGTGGTGCGGTGCAGTTTAACTGTAAACAACGTTCTGGTTGGCGTGCAATTTAATTATTTGCACGGGGGTACGGAAACGTGGCTCAAAGATTGCTAAGTAATTATAAATCTTAAATGGACTCCTAATTACATTTTTTTGATGGGTACTGGAAATAATTTTAATACATTGCTATTTTGGAGAGAAAGTGTAAAGTTTTTTTTTTCATATTTAGTTTTGCATCACACATAACATTAAATATTCGTAGATTATGTTTTATTGCCTTTTCTGTTGGTTTTATTAATAATATTTCAACACGTTAACATAGTTCTATTATATGAGTGCATAAAATAATAATAACACTGCTGAGTGAATGCTAAAGTAGATCATTAACAAATACATATTTTAAAAGTTCTTAAATTATTTTTAGTACTGATAAAATGGTGAACTTTCTAAATGTTATCTCTGTGTCACAATTTAACAAATTTGTCAAATCATTAAGTCGTTACGGTGAAGCACGCCAGCGGTACGGTTATTATT
The DNA here is from genome assembly GCA_019419845.2 of Weissflogia rhopalogaster. NCBI lineage: Eukaryota > Metazoa > Arthropoda > Insecta > Coleoptera > Staphylinidae > Weissflogia > Weissflogia rhopalogaster. The sequence continues at coordinate 16,016 of WSZQ02081520.1, forward strand.
GTTACCATTACCAGTTATACCAGTTCGTGATTGTGCTTTATATGTCTTGCCACGTGTGCGCGCATCTCGGCACGGTTCCATCAAATTTTGCATGATTATTTATTTAGAACGCGTTCTGAGAAGACACCAGCGCCCGTGCATGACATCTTTACAGAATCTCGACGCACTTTTTCATCGTTGCCCTGACCATAGGCTCAGCGAATACCTTATTAGTTCGAGTTAAGATGCACGACGCGGTTTAATGACGTCTTTATAATAAAGCGCTTAAATTATGCCTAACAATTTAGTGGCTCGTATTCGCAGATGGACCGTAGCTCACAATCAATATACCGGACTTACGCTGACATACTTAACTTTTTGCTGGCGTGGGCCAGTTTGTAGACATTGGTTGTAAAACTGATTGAAATCACTTTTGCGTACAAGGTGCGTGCAATTAAAACAGAAGCCCGTAACGTTTATTTAGCACGGTAATTAAGGGAATGCTTATCGTTAATACAAAACGCTACCTCAGATCTTGTTCTACACGTGTGTATCTCAGTTTCGACCTGGGTATGTGTGTGAATGCGACGCAAAAGATCGACGTACGAAGATGCCACACTGATGAGTTGTAACGGGTGTTTCACTACGTTCGACTGCGCGTAATGACTATTGGAAAGTAATAATTTTTACGATTTTTCGCGATGCAATTGCAACGCCACATTGCGCCGCCTGCTTCGGGCGCAATTTATCATTTGCGTTTTGACAGTAATTAGGGTTGAAACATAGAGGCGACGATCGCGGGCCGAATGATTTACTATGCATAATTCCGAAATGAAGAGCCTGACCTACTGCTACATTCTACACGCACATACAAACACACGAACACATAAAACGCACATGCGCAGGTATGAATTAATCCGAATAGTAAGCTGGGAACTCCAGCGTAGTGGTGGCGATGCGGGCATAAATCTGAATTTAAAATTTCGCGATTTATAAGTCGCGGAAGCAGCGTGTGCGCCTTCGACTTGTGGCGGCAATCCATTGCCGCACAAACAAGAAGAATAAACATCATCATATCACAATTAATATCAACAAATCTCAA
>WSZQ02081531.1:0-17096 GCA_019419845.2 Weissflogia rhopalogaster
CTATTTAGGCACTCGCTTGGCTTTGCTAATCATGCTCGACATACTACCGTGTTTACCGGGGATACTTATAAATGGTACTTACCATTTAATGATGAACATCTCTAGACCGTACGAGGACGATTCATAGATCGTAGATGATTTCTTTGTTTGTTCTCGGGCTGGTAGTTCACTCTTACTGGCTAGCTAGGCTGTGGGGTAGCAAGAAGATGGGATTGGCTTCAAGGTGGGGAACACTCACATATCACACGAATAGTTTTAACATAATAATATATTGATTTAACCCAAGTATCTGTTATGCACTTCTAAATTTTATACAGTTAAAGAACACATGATTGAACTTCACGGGGTGACTACCACGGACCAACAAGTAACTTACTAGCTTGCAAATTAAGTCCGAACTGGCTAACTCCTTGTCTCCCCAACCAACTGTCTGATCAACTCCCTCACAACTAACTAACTGGTACTCGATAACGACCAACTCCCGACTGACGACTGTTGACGATCAGTAATTTGCAACCTACAGTGATAGATGAGTAGCTCAATTTGAATTCTGTTAATTAGTATATACAATTTTGCGGGCTCTGCATATAGTCCTTCAATAATTCAAAAAAGAAAGAGACACCTCCTAATAGTAGGCCCACAACCAAGAAAGCAAATGGTGCAAACAACTGTTTGATACTGAACTTCTTCGTTTCGAGATGATTCGGATCGAAGATGTTGCGACGCTTAGTGATGGCATGTCTGTAATTTACAAAGAATTCAAAATAGTCGATGAATCCACTTTCGCAGATCCGCATCAGCAGCTGGCTCGTTTGTTCATACATGGGATGCCCCTTACTGAAGTATAACAGCGAGTGGTCCAGGTTGATAGCAGAACCCTCCATTATTACCATTAGGCTCTCTCCCTTGTCATTCATGAAGCGATCGTAGGTGGCATATCGCAGAATGCGGGCGGCGAGCATTGTTGCCATGTCCCGCTTGTAAGAGGTGCGTTCCCAGCATCCACCGCCCAGATTGCAGTCGACGTGATTATTTATAATAAATTGGGACACTGGATCGTCGTCGAAATCGTACATAATCAACAAATCAAAATGTACGCCGAATATCAATCCGCGTTCGATCGCCTCCTGAATATCGTGTATCGGTTTCTCGTACTTTATGTGCGTGAGCGAAGCCATCAGCGAGCTAAGCCAACTGGTAGTTAGAATAAACCCGAAGAACCACGATGTAACGTACATCAGGCGCGTCGCTGTACGTTTAGGATCCGTTGAAATTGACAAAGAGAGGAATAACTGGAAAGGTACTTCCAGAGAATACCACGTTGCAAAATATCCCTTCTCCAGCAGCCTACCAATCAACTGCCACGCAACTACCGATAGTGCCAAGATAATGAGGACACCCATCCACGTATCCTTCGTGAAGATTAGAATCAATCCAAACCAGTTATCAATTGGTAGCGGACACGGTGCTGCCCAAATTAAAGGGTCATGGATATATGTGAAAGTGTAGTCAAAATCAACTAAATTATCAGGGTCACGTAAATGAAAATAACCCACTGCAAAATCCGTTTCATCTCGTTGAATCATCCCATACACAGAGGAGTACGTACCGTTCGGTGCCTTTATTCCCCAGAATAAGTGCACATTCATATCGTAATCTAGGATCAAGCCCAGTTTATTTGCAATTGTCTCAAGAATGTCTATGTCGAGTCCAGTCTTGTCCTCGACTGAGATAACATACGGCTTAGCTTTGACTGGAGTCACCCTCGCCCGCGAATTATTCCAATCACGTGGAATTTTGTTGAAAAACACTTCCTCACTTGGTAGCGATCCCAATTGGACAATACCCAAATTCGGCTCATTAAAATTTCCCAATACATAGGGGTCATAGGTGTATATGTTTAAATCCAATGTTGCGATTACTACGTTGAAAATGTAATGCTGATATAAAACCTCGAATAAAACATTTATGTACTTGGTCTGATCTCCCCGTTTTTGATAGCATATGATGACCTTGGCTTGTGGGTGCCACGTATTCATACCTCGAAGAAAGTCCAATATTTGCTTAGCATTATCTGCCACCAGAAAGATAATATACATATCCGGTTTTTGGTACCATGGAAAAGAAATCAGAACCGTTCTATAATCATACAACATTACAGGTCCCTGGAAATGGATCCGGAAGTGGTGATAATATAGCGTTTCTACATCCCCGGGAATGACAGCAATTAACCCACTCGGGTCCACGTATTTCAAACAGACTTGATCAATCCATGCTTGCAGCCGCGCATAATTATCCTCGTTGATTGCATCTTCTCTGGCAATCTGCCCAAGAGTGCAGCAGCACAGCCATGCAATTGCACTAACTACTTGCTTCCACTGGAACATAATTCTGAGAAGTTTCATGGGACGCGCGTCTTTTATACCGCAGTTACACCCACACCAGCTGTCAATCAAATCACTGCATAATAGATACCTTCTTTGATCCATTATTGATAATCAACTACACTGATTTATGAATAATTGCAAATTGGACAAAGGGCGATTTTGTTGGACAACATGTATGTTATTAAATATTAAATTTGTAGACCACGTGTTTCTTACCCTTTGGAACGTTTCTGTTTGCCATTTGGTATGAAGATTGCTGGCACCACTTTTTAAAGGTTAATAGAAATATTTAGTCGTTCCTTACCTGCAGCCCTGATGTTTATTTATTTGGGCGCTATTATAATGCATTTAGCAGAATTGAACATAAGGTTCATGTGGCTTAGGAGGCACTATACATTTTGCGTAACCACTCATAGTTTAAACGATACATTCCCACCTTGGCTGGCTGAAGTAAGCAAGTCGCTTTCAAAACTCCCAAAAAAAAACATAACATTCAATTAGGAAGACGCTTCCCTAAAACTGAAGGAAGCTCTAATCAACGTCTCCAAGAAGTGAAAGACCGTTGCAAGCGAATCGCCCAACCTTCGTTCGCGTTTTTACCGCAAAATCAGGAGTTCGCGGACGGCGCCGCAGCTGCTTGTTGAGTGGGGAGACCAGGTGGTCACCCATCCAACGCCTAGCTACGTCCGACGTTGCTTAACTGCAGTGATCTAACGAGCACTGAGCTCCACAACGCGGTAAGTTGCCGCTTATCAAGTTATATTCAAGGCGAAATGGACGCTAAGTCACATTGACTAAGAAATTATGTGGATACTACGACTGCTTCGCCATAACACCAGATCATTCCCATAAAACTGATCACCCTTTAGTACCACCAGTCGGGTACTAAAAAAAAGTGTGATCTTCCAAGGAAGCAACACCCAGGCCACCACCACGAAGACAGTTCAATAGCGAGATCGCCAGTTTGTACTTTGGAGGAGGATGATATAACCAGAACTAGTGCACAGTTTTCTAGATGGAAGAAAAGAATAGATTTAGTAGGGCCAAGAGGTCAAGGAGTGAAGATGACAGAAATGTAATTTATTTTATTAAATAAACACATAGTTATTGAAAAGGTGACCATTTATTCTTGGTGATCTGAAAAATGATTATTTAGTATTTTTATTCAGTATTTTACACCCTACAGTTCTTCCATAATTCAAAAAGGAAGAAGACATCTCCAAATAGTAGGCCCATACCCAATAGAGCAAATGGTGCAAACAACTGTTTCATGCTTAACATTCTCGTTTCGAGGTGATTGGGATCGAATGTGTTGCGACGTTTAGTGATGACCTGTCTGTAGGTTACAAATGAATCAAAATAGTTAATAAATCCGCCTTCAACGATCCACATTAGCAGTTGGCTCGTTTGGGCACCCATGGGATGCCCCTTGACAAAGAACATTAGTGAGTGGTCCAGGTTGAGATTAGCACCTTCGATGGTCACCATTAATCGCTGACCCTTGTTATTCATGAATCGATCGTAGGTGACATATTGCAGAATGCGGGCGGCGAGCACCGTTGCCACGTCCCGCTTGTAAGAGGTGCGTTCCCAGGATCCACCATCCAGATCGCATTCGAGGTGGTTGTGTATAATGAACTGGGATATTGGATCATCGTCGAAATCATACATAACGACCAATTTGGGATGCACGCCGAGTACCAAACCGCGTTCGATGATCTCCGGAACGCAGCTGATAGTTGATGCCAACTGATAGTTAGAATAAAACCGAAGATCCACGATGTAACATACATTAGACGAGTTGCGGTACGTTTAGGATTCGTTGAAATTGGCAAGGTGGTGAAAAGCAGGAAAGGTACTTCCAGGGAATTCCATGTTGCAAAATATCCGTTCTCTATCAGCCTACCAATCAATTGTCACGCGTCAGCCGATAGTACCAAGTCAATGAGGACACCCATCCATGAATCTTTCGTGAAGATCTGAATCAACCCGAACCAGTTATCAATTGATACTGGACACGGTCCTGCCCAAATTAAAGGGTCATGGATATATGTGAAGGTGTATTCAAATTAACAAAATTATCAGGGTCACGTAAACGAAAGTACTCCACTACAAAATCCGTTTCACCTCGTTGAAGTATCCCATACACATGCCTATACGTACCATTTGGTAACTTCATTCCCCTGAAGAAGTAGTCAATCATATCGTAATCCAGGATCAAGCCCGGTTTATTTCCAATCATTTCAAGCACTTCAAGTTCGATTCCAGTCTTATCCTTGACTGATTGTGAGATAACATACGGTGTAGCGGCGACAGGAACCACCTTCGTCCGCGAATTATTCCAAATAAGTGGAATTTTGCTGAAAAACTCCTCACTAGGAAGCGATCCCAACTGGACAATACCCAATTTAATGAACCGAAGTTCATTAAAGTTCCCCGGTATGTAGGGGTCATACGTGTATATGTTTAAATCAAAAGTGGCAATAGCTACGTTGAAAATGTGATAATCATATAGAACCTTGAATAAAGCCTTGATGTACGTGATCTGTTCTCCCCACATCTGATAGAAGATGATCATCTTGGCCTGGGGGTGCCACGAAATCATATCTCGTAGTAATTCCTGTATTAGTTTAGCATTATCTGCCATCAAGAAGATAATATTCATATTCATTTTTTGGTACCAAGGAAAAGAATTCAGATCCGTTCTATAGTCATACATCATTACTGGTATTTGAAAATGGATCCTGAAGTGGTGGTAATATGGCGCTTCTGCATCCTCGGAAATGATAGCAATTAACCCACTCGGGTCCATGTAATTCATGTAGACTTGATCAATCCATGCTTGCAGTTGCGCATAATTATCCTCGTTGATTGTATCTTCACTGACAATCAGTCCCCATGTGTAGCAGGAAAGGCATGCAATTATAAAAAGTATCTTCTTTCGCTGGGACATGATTCTGAAAGATTCATGAGACGCGTCTTTTATGCCATTAAACACACAAGCTCTCAATCAAACCACTGCGCAATACTTAACTTCCATTATTGAGGATATACTAAACTGATTTAGGAATAATTGCAAATCGAACAAAGAGCGATTTTGTGGGACGACATAAATTTTATTAAACATTAAATTGTAGCTTATAGTTTAATATAAAATAACTATGAATATTACAATATTGTAGTGTTTGATCGTAGTCACTTATTTCAGTTTTAATACGGTGTGTTTGCTCGTGGTATATTGTTGTTGGATGGGGACATGTTTCGTACTACATTCTGGATTATTAAATGTTCTATTGGTATTTATACTGATTATCTAATTACCATTTAACGGCTCAACTCATCTAATTTTCAATATAAAACACCATCGAAACATGTCAACACCGACCTACAACAATGTGCAAAATCGTGTTAAATCAAAGCACATTACAATAGTGTAATGCTCCTTTTTTAAATACTTTGTAGTTATGGAAAATATACTTGGTATATATATATAGCATTTTGTACATAAATATATAACTATATATGTTGCGATAAATTGCAAGTTTTTCGTTTCGTTTTCGCCAATTGGGATACTTGTAAATAGAATGTTATAGTTTACCAGATATATCAGCGGTTGCCAACATCTGACCCGCGGGTCACCAAGTGACCCATTTACTTGTTTCAAATTGAAGGAACCCACCTTTCAATTTGGGTATGCCCCATATTGACTACCGCTGAGGTATAGCATGGTAATGTAAAGAGAATTTTCAATATAGAGATATCAACGCAATAGATGATATAAAATTCAAAATTTCAGTGCGTAATAATCGCGCGTAGAATTTGTAACTACGTTGAAAACAAGCGAGTATAAAGATTTCTAGACTTTAAAAATAGAACTCAGTTGGCTAGACAATGAGAGATCAATCACTCATTTATCAATTATCGGTTAGTGATACAGTTGACATTTAATACAATTTATTAGTTTCCTTTCATTTCTTTTTTCATAGTTATGCACGTTGCGTGTGTATTATACTATTATGTATATGAAGGCACGTTGAAATAGCTGTGTGTGTGTGTGCGTGTGTGTGTATAAAATAAATACTTAAAATGTGTAGATATTTAGTATCAATTTGTTAAGAGTATTGATAAGTGGTGTAGCTGATAGTTTGTATGACAGTAGTTACGCCGAATTGGTTTTGGTTTCATTTTAAATTTATTTGTTACACTGGGCAACCATTTTTTACCTTCTTAGATAAAACTTCGCAATCCTGAAATTGATGTGCTAAACACGAATATTAGAGTGAAGAAAGCTAATTAGCTCTAGTTTATGAGATATGGACCATTTTCAACGTACTAAATCGCGCCATATAATAATGCATAACTTTTTTTATATCTTAGAGTAAAGAATCTGATCCTAATTTTCGAGATATTTATGTCATAAGATGCAATATTGTATAATATTATGAAAATTGAAATTATTTATTAAAACAAGTATACTGAATAGTAACTTATTAATTATACTGGAAAAACTCATGCGGAGAATAGGAAGAGAAGTGGAAGAACCGGAGAGGCAAAGTATAGTTAGCAGCAGCACATATAACTAGGCTTGTCAAAAAAAAGAAAATCCCGAGTCTCCGAGTTTCCGGGTTTTGCAAATCGGCGGGTTTATTCTGTTACGGTTTTGTCTGTGAAAGCCCGGGTTTAGAATCCGAACAAAAACTCGTTTACAGCGCTACCTAGTGTAATATAAAACGCATATACGCATGAAAGTTATTTTCATTGGTTATTAAAAGAATGCATATAAATAAAAACAAAAAATTGAAGACATATATTTCTTTTTGAATAATCTCTTTCTGAGTCGTTTCTTTCTGAGGAGTTTCTCTCTGGGAAGCAAGAACTTTGTTAGAAACCTCTAGTTTAAAAATCTTTAGTTTAGAGAGCTTCCCAGGAAGAATCTTCTGAACCGATCAATGATTCTCTCTCTTAGACGTGCTGCTCTTTAGAAAACAGCACTTGTAATACATTAAATGGCGGATTATTTTCCGACCTATTTTCGATAAGAACTAAATAAGATCAGCCTGTTGCACAAATACTGGACGCAATGAACTAACATGGTAAGTACCATTTGCGACATTCGGATTTTCTAGAGAAGCAATTTAATCTGCTCTCGAGTCCATCAGTTTTTGGGGCTATCTGAAATCTCAAGCTGCAATGCTTAAAGCATGGACATTAACCAAAATATTCTAACCTTCTGCTTGTTTCTTTCAACCATCTTGACTTAACTCATAATTCCCACGTTCATCTGACAAAACATTCTTCATGCGTTGAAGGGAGGTGATACCGCCCCTAGTAACATTCATTGCAGTATGCAGTTCCTAGTCAAAAATAAGCAAGGTGTATTTAGTTATTATTAAAGAAATTTTCTTGTTTCTTGACATTTAGAATTTTTTTGGAGCAAGTACTGACATATCGTCAGTAGGATTCTGAGTAACATCTCTTCAAAAGTAAAACCTTCCAAATTGAAGACTTCCTTTTGAATAATCACTTTCTGCGAAGTTTTTTCTGAGGAGTCTCTTTCTGGGAGAAAAGAACTTGGTTAGGAACTTCTAGTTTGGAAATTTTCAATTTAGGAATCTTCCCAGGAAGAATTTTTTGGTCCAAACAACGATTCTCCCACTTAGACGTGCTATAATTTTGCTCAGCACTATTTAACAACCGGGTTGAGTACTCAATAGGAAGTTTACAGGCATTTTTCTACTGCGCCTTAGAAAACAGCTCTTGTAATACATTAAAGGGCGATTTACTTTCCGATCCATTTTCCGTTGGGGCAAAATAAGGTCAACCTGCTGCTTTTTATATGCTTCTTTGCAGGCCTTCATCCTGCCGTTCAGTTGTTCGGGCGTGGGTATTCCGTAACTTTCAGCATGTCCCGGTGTTTTGTGCTCTATGAAGAGCAAGAGGTCAAAGCATGCCTGGGACTGTCTGTCACGACCAAGGACCAGTATCGACATATGTCAAATATCATTTGTCATCATATGAGTGAGGTAGAAGTTGCAGGTCTCGTGTGGCCTATCTAACCAAGTACGAAGGTCCAAAATCCATCGCTTTATCCACTTTGATGTTGTTCCTGTCTTCCATCGCTCCTCCCAGCTGCACACTACATCTACTAATTCCGTGTTACTACCCTGGTAGTAACACGTAGTAGTACCTGGTAGTAAGAGATCCGCCGACGATATTCCTGCTAGTGCCTCTGCTGCTTCCGTGCAGCTTGTGCAGTATGCTCTGCTGGCACCTAGTATGCACTCTCTGACTGCATTTCGTAGTTTAGTCCTGTCGAACTACGCCTTAAATCTATGCGCCCAGGCGGGTGCTGCGAAATATAATTTTGAATGGACCTCGGAACAAATTACTCGTCGTGCTATATCTCTATCCCCACCCAGCTTTAGAAGTAGTCTGGCCAAACTTACATATGTCTCTCTTGTTTGTTGGCATTCATTTGCTATGTTTTATGCATCTTGGGTTAGCATCAATAATTGCGCCAAGGTCCATGACCATTTCTTGCTTCTTGTCATTAAGAAGCTTTCGAGGGATCAAGTACTGACATGTGATCAGTAGATTTACTACCTTCTGAGCAAGATCTCTTCAAAAGTAAAGCCCTCCAAATTGAAGACATCTATTTCTTTTTGAATAATCTCTTTTTGATAAGTTGCTTTCTGGGGAGTTTCTATCCGGGAAGCAAAAACTTGGTTAGGAATCTCCAGCTTAGAAACCTTCCCAGGAAGAATCTTCTGTACTCAAAAACGATTCTCCCTTTTATACGTGCTATAATTTGCTCAGCACTATTTAACAAACGCCTTGAGTTCTCAATAAGATGTTAACAAGCATTCTTCCCCGACTCTTAAAAAAAACTCTTGTTTTTTCATTAAATGATGGCTTTTTTACCCAATTTTTGCCCAATTAGACCCGGCGACCTCAAATCATAACTGTTGGAAATACATTCCTTAGAAATTCAAATTACATCTGTAAATTCTTCTAGCTGACAACCGACAACCTTTGTTATTTAAAATTCCAGCCATCTTATATAACATGTTTTCAATATTAATATTTGTATTGTATTATTCACTATATTTATATTTATCATAGTGTCAATTTCCATGATATTACGCTGCATAATACAACGAGATCTGTTTTACTTGTTACTTATTATGATGAATGTATGTAATGGAAGGGGGAGGGGGAAGTGATGTGCCAATAAAGGTTGTCTACTACAACGAGATCGTGCATAAATATCTCAGACCCTAGGCCAATCAGCTTCTTTATATGGCGCCATTTTTTGATACACACTGGTAAATATCGCAGAAACTGAAACCAATAGGCCATTTTCAATATGATATTCGTGTTCAACATGTGAATTTCATACAGGATTGCGAGCTCTTATCCAAGAAGCAATTTTATTATTGTCCAGTGTTATTGGTATCCCATATGTTTAAGGTATAAACGAGCATGTAATATAGGGATTACTGTAATATTAGAAATATTATAATCTGGACGTTTCAGACACATACCTACTTTGAAATGTAAAACACTCTGTTTAGTGTTTTTTGCTCTATATACAAACGTTACAAATACACTTACTCGATAAACATATAAGATACCAAATACCTTGTTATCAGCTCTCTTTCCTAATTTCAAAAAGATGTCTTGGAAAGTGTACTAAAGAGATATGTTTTCTCTTGAATCACATTTTTGTTTCAAAATACTAGTAATATAAGTGTGGTCTTTGAAGTGGTCAGATCAGAGTCTTCAGAAATAGCTAGCACCATAATCTGCTGTTAACAGGGGGTGAATACGCGTTGCTTAATCCGCGATTACGTGCAGTTCAAAAATAGCTCCATAGTCTTGCAAAGAGCAGACTCTAGATAGAATAATCGTATCGACAGAAAGTTTCTTTTTTAAGTGGGGAGTAAGTTTGATACGATTAAAGTGGTCCAGAATGTATGTGATCATTCATAGCAAATAGCTACTAGAATATCGTATAAATATTGCTGATAAAGATTGAATGTGGTTTTGAAATTGTTCGAAATTTGTTGAAGATTTCCAAAGAAGATTGGTTGCTTGTTGGCTATCTACTTCGGAATGTGTCGATCACTTTTTGTGGTAATATTGGTCATCTTATTAAGTCAATCTTGGAATTCGGATAAGGTTTTTAAAAAATTACGTTTAAAAGGTGTTCTGGAAAACTTCAACGCGGGAAAACTTCCGCTGGCCCGCATATAATTTGTATTGTATATATATAAAGTTTGGAAAATGTAGAAGAATAAAATTCGATATTTTCATGCCTCAAATACGCCTGGCTCGCAAACGTAAGTTACCATTAGATTATCATTACGTGTCTCTGTTTGGTTGGAATATAGGCAAGCGAAGAAAGTGTACGTTTTTATTGCAAGTTCTTCTTGCGCTCATTGCTGCTGTGATGCGTTTTGCTGGGCGTCTTTGGTTTGCGCGCAGCGTCCACCGACTCTTCCTTGCACTTGTCGCTTGATTCCTTCGCATCAACGTCGCGCTTGCCTTCATCGATGACGATATCCAACTCGGAGGGAAGTGTCGCCTAGAAGTACAGACTATCAGTTGAATACCCAGCGAAACAACCCCCCTATATCTGATGCAAAGTTGGCATAACATAATAACATTATTCTAGCAAATAGCTTGTCGGATGGTTGTACGAAAAGTAAGGTTCCTTTAACTTTTACGAATAACAATTTTTACGTTAAAAGGCTTGCCCTTTGTCTATTTTTCAACATCCCCAATTTTATATGTTTATATAGAATTTGTCAACTTAGTGTGAAGTTGAATTACATATTTGAGAGCAAGTACTTTGTAATATTTTTTCCTAGCTCACAACTACTATCATACACAGTCTTACATATATGAATTGTAGTAGACAACCTTTATTGGCTCATTACTCTTAGGAAAAATCATACTAAGTACTTACTCGCATATATATTACAAAGTACTTGCTCTCAAATATGTATCCCAAATTTTGTTTGACATCTCTGTGAAGACCTGCTACTACTTTATTCTTAAATCGAAGATGTCTACCGACAACCACTTAGGAGAACCCAAGTTCGACGCTACTACTGCTCAGTCAAATGGTGGAACTAAAATGTGAAATTCAAACTTTAAAATAATTTCTAACCTATAGTTCGTAGAATTCTCATGTAAACGGTAATTTATTCTCCATTAACGGTAGACTGGTTTGGTATATCTGATAAAGCCCAAAGATAGGGTGGCCATTGAAAAATCTAACGTGCAATAAATAGAATGAAAAATGATTAGTTTTAAAGTTATCAATTATGTTCATATTTCCCGGCGATAAGTAAGATTCCCTTAGCTTTTATAAATAGCAAACCATGATATCAATTTTTACATCGTTGAAAAGCTTGCCCTGTGTCTATTTTTCAACTGAGTTTCAATTTTTTCGACATCCCTGTGAAACTGCACCGACTTTCTTTAGTCAAAGATGTCTACTTTGTCTACTAAAAGGTGAAATTAAAACTTTGTTTTAAAAGAATTTCTAATCAACAGATCGTAGAATTCTCATTCAAACAGTGATTGATTATTCATTAACTGTAGTTTGTTTTGGTGTATCTGCTGAAGCCCAAAGATAGTTTGCTCCTTGAGAAATAACGTGAAAAAATAGAATTTCCCAACACATGATTAGCTTTAAAGTTATCAATTAAATTCATATTTCCCATAATCGGACTTGGGTACCCTTAAGTAGCGTCTTTTTTTCAATGCCAGTTTCAGGAATGAAAGTTCATGGACACAGACCCTTTATATTCTTTAAGCAGATGTTGAGCTTCTGGACAATCGCATCTTGGTGCTTTTCCACTTCGTTTTTCATCCTGGACTTCTCCATCAGGAAACGCCCTATCCCATTCACAGCCTTGCTGAACAGATATGCATTCTTCACCATAAACTCAACAAGCAGTCTTCACAGACTGTAACTTCGCGGTGTTGAAAACCCGAATTTCTGCTCGAATTGTAGCGGTGATAAACACTTCAAAGCAAAAGTTGATCGCCGCCTTCACAAATATGACAAGAAAATGAAGCCTATGCTTAGAAATATACAGAAGGGTTATTTAAAAATGAATAACAATAAGCAATATTTTTCTTGTTGTAAAACTGATGGGAACCTTACTCTTCGTACAGCCATCATAGGTACTAGGATATAATAGAGAATACTTTCCCACAAGGCAGCTACTAAGGAATACAACTGAATACAATTCTGAAGTCAGGGAAATAGAAGAAACTCAACTTTCTGATGGTTTGTGAAGATGACAATAAATGTCTCAATTATTTACATTAGGTATGAATTAGTTTATTATGATATAAAAATATGTATTACGATGTTCTACAAAAATTCAGACTTTATTCTGTTCAATGATCATTTCGCCTAGTTAACATTAACACAGCAGTGGGCAGCCTACAGTGACCCACGGGTCACAGAGTGACATTTACCAACTTTAAGGTACCCAATGTAATTTACGGATGGATGCCCCACATAGATTCTCCCATCCGACTACATCAGAAAAGGGGGTCCCGTCTTTGTAACGCCGACATGTACCTAATGTTCCGTAGTTATTGAGATTTTGTAGTTATTGAAGTTAATTTTTAGCCACAACGAAAAGAATTATCGACCCCTGGTTTAGTATATTTATATGTTCGTATATATCATATAGATTGTAAGGTGTTAATAAGCAACTCGGTGTGATTGTCTTTATCAACAATTCGTATACTAACAGCATTGTCTAAGAACATATAATTACAGGTGTACTGTGTTGTATGTTTTGGGCCCTATAAAAAGGGCCCAGCTAGTTTAGAAGGGCGGGCGTTATTGCTGCCTATGTGATTCTTAAGTCAAATTTTAGTACCCGTCTGAAACAAGTGAGAGAGGTGTCCTTTGGTTCCAATCTACTCAAGTCCTAAATAAGAGGGTCCTCATTGAAATCTACTTATCAATAACCTTTTCGAAGTTTTTGATCAGGGTTCAGGTTTGTTCGTAATACGATCGTCGACTTATGATAACGAAGTATCAATATTTATTTTTATAGACATTTCCTATTTCCAATACATCAATGTTGAAATATCAATTGCAACTACCAATACATTGATTTTGATATAGAAATTATCGTAATAATAAATTATCGTGATAACTACTGTTGTACTAATGACCCACGGGTATGATCATGGATCATGGATACGTTCCTGGTAAAATTATTGACACCCCTACATCCTAGAAGGGAGACTTTCAATCATAAACTGCCTAGACTTTCAACCTTTTGGCTTGGTAGAGCCAAAAAATGTCAATTGACAGTTTTATATTTTCAAGATCCAGATATCTAAAAAGCCGTTTTATATTTTCAAGGTCCAGATATCTAAAGAGCCGTAGCTTCACATCCAAAGAACCTCAGTTTGCCGTCCACTGGACCAAGGAAACAAATTCCCTGGACCGATCTTAACTTCTAGATAATGCGGTACTGCTTAGTACTGAGATAATTAACGGTGGCAAAATGATCATTACACAGAATACAGTCATAATTACGACGAACATCAATATGTTTTAGCAACATGTGACGGAAGACTATAAACTATATGAATTAATTTAGTTCCCTTGAGGAAATATCCCTTTTTCCTAGTCCTATAAAACAACATGTTATGCAACGACGCAACTCTGCATCAGATAGTGCACAAAACCCCCTTCCCCCAACTACCAAATCCCAAACAATCACTTAATTGCCAAACAGAACGTTAAATAATTGGTTCAAAAAACAAGAGCAGTGGGGGTGGACAACAATTGCTACAAAATACCAACATAATCAGGTGCGCGCCAATCACGCATCTACGAGAGGGGCACTAACGGAGGCTAATTAACACAAAAATCGCCACGGGGACACTATGTGTGGTTCAGCTTATTACATTCTATTGATCATCAGCTACCACGCTTGTCATACGACTTACCACTTGGTCACCTCCCAGACAATGATCAATCAGCCGGTGATCAACGTTAGAATAAGTTTCTGACAGGAAAGCTTTCCTAAATTGGCATTTATTTGGTACGTATTTGGTACTCACAGGAAAAATATTCCAATGTTGACAATATATTTTCGCTTACATCTAATTGACTCCGTTTGTAAATAAATCTGTACAGGATATGTTTAAGTGTAAACGTTGATAATTCTAATCAAAAATTTGGCACTATCAAATGTGGCACAAGAATTCATTTCGATTTCTTCGTAACACTATACATTAAATTGCTCCTCAATGTTACACTTGTACATTCTAAATTGTGTTAGCATCGATAAAATTGGTCTTGAATCAAAAAAATATGCTATGTTTGATATAAGTAACTCTCTCTGTGGTCTCAACGTAGTTATCGGCTAGGTTTCCTCATCTTGCTATAGGAACATGGAGTTTCAGGTAGTAGAGTATGTTTTTGATAAAGTGTCGCTCATTGATTGGCCCAGAAATAAATCGAGATAAACAAATCCCTTTGGTCACTGTATCTCCCTCATATCCAAGTTCCACACGCGCTGAGCCTCTATATAAAAATATCAAAATGTATGTTTGTGTCATGTATAGTTTTCTGTTTTTGTGGTGTAGCTTGTAGTATTGCTCAATTAAAATATTTTGGCTTATCGAATGAGTCTTCTTGATATGTCAATAAAACGTATCCTAATCCCTTCGGTTTAGCCTAGAAATAAACAGAGCAGAACGAGCGTGCATCAGTAGAGAATCAGGCTTCTGACGAAGGCAATACACACTATTGTTGTTGTGGAATATGGTATTTTAATTTGGCGGGAACTTTTTGAAGGAAGTACCTCTTCAAAATGCTCAAGAAGTTGACCGGTTAAACATAGGTGTGAATTAGAGTGATATTAACGACCTTGGAATACTGAAAAATATTGACCTTAGTAAATCTTAGTAGAACTTTGTCCAGATTATATGCGTTACCAAAAATTCATTCATTTTTTTATGAATGTCACCAAGCTGTTTAGTCTAGTCCTAAGTTTATACATTATTTCGGTAAAGTGGATGAATTCGTTACACTTCAATAATCTCTGGGTCATTAAGAATGAAATATACGAATACGATAAACCAGATAAAACGAAAAACCAGAGATTGAAGTGGTTGGCGCGACGGGCTGACGCCTTGCATACGTCTGGTTTTTATCTCCCTTTCCGAGTGGTCCATGTGTGAGTGTACCATATGCTTGGCGAATATATCGGCTCGCCTAGATACACCCAGAGAGAGGACACACCCGCAGAGAGAGAGTCACCGTAAGAGAGGGTGTGTCTGCATGCATAACAATGCACTGGTGAGGGCGGGATCAGCCTCACCATCTAGATATAAGAGTATTGTAAAGGAAGTGGTGGTACCGCAAGGAGGGTTGTGTATGGGCGGTACGCACCAGCTTCTAGGTTCAGATTTTTACAAAATAAAATCAGTGGCTACCCGAACGCCGAGTGAGCCTCTTCTCACCTTTACCTTCCCAAACGCGCAACACAGTCAGCTGGTAACTGTTGGCCTGATTTCTTCATTTTCTGGATGTTTAAGGACTGTATGTGGGCCCAGTGCGTTCACCGCGCTATCACAAAGGGTCGCCGACGTTGGTTCGCGACACCCATAATTCCTTGCTTAAATTCACTAACTTACAATCTGTCAAAATTGTTGGTCAGTGAGTTCAAAAACATAAAATTTATATCTAAATCCATTGAAATGGTTTATAATTCATCAATCACATAAAAGATATAAAATTAAAGACCACTGAAGTATTGATATCCTTTGATGTCACATCATTGTTTCCAAGTATTCCGATTGACTTTGCCTTAAAAGAACTAAGAAATGTTCTAATATCAATTAATTACGACAATTTCTCAATCCGGGAATATATTAGTCTCACAGAACTTTAATAATACATTTTATAAAGAGAATGAAGGAGTTGCCATGGAAAACTGTTTATCGCCCTTCATAGCAAACGTATTTATGAGTCATTTCGAAACAAAGTTGTCGGCAACGTGCAATTATTTCCCCAGACTTTAGTTAAGATATGTTGACGAAGTTTTTACCATTTTTGACATGACCACTGGCCATATTGACGGTTATATCGATATTTATCAAAAACGATAATTTTTTGACATGTCTAATAGAGGGTATCTAGTACATTGCACTACCGAAATGCATAACACGCGATCCCGGTGCAGCGTGAGTAATGTTTAGTACCTCACACAACACCACTATTATATTTTAATAGTAGTCACCTCTTTAATATGGCCACTTGTTCCGATTAGCTAGTCGCCGGCAACGCCAAAAGAAACTTAGTTTCATGCTGAAATCAGTATGCCTGAAATGGTTAATAAAATATTCTCTCCATGGCAACATTTTCGGATGTCATCCGATATTAGCCGAAATATTTATGAATAATTCTAATACTTAAAGTCATTATAATTACAATTTAAAAAGAAGATTAAAACAATTATTTACAAATTCGGGATGTAAATTACAAAACTTATGGATTACTCTCCAACACAATGAACGATTTTGTGAGTTATTTATTATAATTAGTAACATTAGAGATGGTGCAACATTCTGAAAAAAAAATGAAACGATCAAAGAATGCTTGGGTGGATCACAATGTGTCATTAATGCGAACGCGGTCGAATTTTCTCA
>WSZQ02081553.1:0-17090 GCA_019419845.2 Weissflogia rhopalogaster
CTCTCTCCTCCGAGCCACACCTAGCCCTTGCCAGCAATGTCTTCTACCTTCCGCTTCTGCCCCTATCCCCAAAGTACCAGAGCCTCCTGCCGGTAATAAAACATCTAAATATGCACAGTTTTTTCAATTTACTGGTAAAATTACTCGGCAAATAATCAGTTGTTATTCGGCTAAACAAGCCCATTGTAATTCTGACCGATCCTAACCTAGCTTAACGATCATGCTAACCTTTAGTGGCTACAATCCTTCCACATCAGGGACAAGGAGATGTCATGCCCTCAAGCAAGATCATTCCGGCACTTCGGACACTCACAATTAACGAAAACCACCTTCGCGACACCAATCAGTCATTCACCCACATTCACAACTGTTGTTAATTAATTAACACATTTAAATTCATCATTAAATATAAAAGCTATTGGCTGAACTTTCGTAGAGTTTAAAATTGTCATGTTGAAATCAATTCATTGAAAAGCCATACTAACTAAAGGTATAAGAACAGTGGGATTAAATACAACGTTTTTTCACGTGAGTCGTTGCAGGTAGTAACTTCAAAATAATCTGATTTAATTTTAAAAATTGAACGACAATAATTGGGTCCCACACTTTTCCATTATAACCAGGGTCCACTGTACTATTATTCATGTGAGGAACATAGTAACATTAGTTTCCAACGCCATTCGACAGTTGTTTTCTCATAATTTGAAGAAAAAAAAACATACCATTGCAATTTTCTGCGTCGCCCCACAGTTTGGAAAACGCTGATTTCAACCGAAGAAAACATGTAACATGTAAATATGCATGGTTGTCTCAATTTACTGAGAAAAAAACTCGGTAAATAATCTGATGTGATTGAGCTAGACTAGCACATTGTAATTGACACTTCGCAGCACCCCAGGTTGTGTAACCGAACCTAACCTAGACTATCAACCATCATAACCTAACAAGGAGATGTCATGTCCTCAAACAAGGTCATTCCGGCACTTCGGACACTCCCAATAAACGAAAACCATTTTCGCGACACCAATACACATACACAGCAGTTATTAATTAATTAACACATCTAAATTCACTGTTAAAAAAAGATAAAAGCAATTGGCTGAACTTCCATGTAGTTTTAAAACGTTCATCTTACAATTAAAATGAAACATAGCTATTCATTTAAAAACCATACCAACTAAAATGCATAACAGTAGTAGGATTAAATGCAAACAAATGTTGCAGGTCGTAACTTTAGAATAATCTGATTCGAAATTGTAAAAATGAACCACGATAATTTCGCACCCTTATTAAAATTTGTTTTAAACATGCAAATCTGCAAGGATTTTCTAGTCTACCGGAATGTGCTGCCCTCTGTAAAATCAAACCCTGTTTTTGCGGTCGTTTAGCGAACTAGTTTCGTCGGCGTGGTGCGCAAGCGCACGCGCGTCGAAGCCGCTATTATCGGCCGCGCAAAACCCGTTCGTTTCGCTGCCTTGTCGCGTATCGCGCGCCGTGTGTGTTGCGTTTTTCCTACTCGTCGTACGCGTATCAGCGAGAGGGTAGGCGCCGTGGAAGTGTGCACACATCCGTCCTCATCGCATGCGGACACCGACACGACGAAGGCAGGTGGTTGAGCACCATGCACTGCCATCAGGCGCTCTGAATGCGCGACGTCTGCCCGCCAGCAACCCCACCGCCATCGGGCCCTGCACGCCGATAAACAATGGACGACGCATTTGTCGCCAGCGACGCGTAAACAAAAAAGACAACAACTCGGCCGCTGCCGGATTCGCACGCGCGACCCTTTCCTGCAACGCCTGCCAAAACATCGCCGAAGCGGTACGTACACGATGCGAAACTCTTCCCCATAGATCATATGCTCTTCCTTTGGCTTTCTTTCTGTCTTCTCCATCGACTGTTTCTTAGTCTAGCCACCGGCCACCACCTGACACCCTATGTGTGATCATAAGCTGTTTTTCACGTTGATTTTGCCTAGTTTGACTTTGATTTGTTTTATCGTTAGGCACTTGGTTTTGTTTAAATTTCAAATAGACTCGTTTTGTTTGGATTATCCAGAGATATGGCTGATCAGCCGCAAGGTATGTGTTTTTTTTTGATTTTACAATTAGTTTTAATATACTTAGTTGCGTTTGTAAGAATTTTGTTACGTTTTTTTTATAAGTAAATATTTATCTAGAAGTTAGTTATCGTTTAACTTATTTCAAGTTGGTGTGTATTTTCAGCCCCACGAAGGCCTGGCCTGAAGATGGACTTTCAGGCATTGCCAAATAAACAGAACAATGACGCCAAGAGACAAATGTTTCTACCAAAAGTCAAGAAATCTCTGGTAGATATTCAACAGAATGAAATTCCAGTGTAAGTTTGCTTCATACATTTTTATTTTGTTCTAATCTAATTGTAAGCCAGTCAATATTTGCTCATCATGCATGTATCTCGTTTTATTGCTATTTCCTTTATTGCTCATGATTATTATCACATGTATACTCGAAATATTAACAAACATGAGGAAATTTTATAAGAAAATAATTTCAAATTAGACATTTTAAAGCTCGAAAATTTAAAATTAGAAAAACATTTCACGAATAATGCATGAAACATACCACCTTTCATGCAAATGTAATTTAAAACGGCTAAATACTGGCTTCAAGTTAATGTTTCGTTAAATTAGATTTCAACACCCTTAATTGCTCTCGCAAATCATCGTAAATTTCTGCATTAGCATCGTATATACACCGTGTATAAATAGCTACATATTTAGGGAGTCAAGATTTACAATCGGCTCGTCGATGCAGGCGACCGGCAAGCTGAAGTTCGATGCCGACGAGTATGAGTTCTGCTCGGAGGATCTGCAGGATTTGGGCGAGATCGGGCGCGGCGGTTTCGGCACCGTAAACAAGATGATCCATCGCCGCAGCGGGAATGTGCTGGCGGTGAAGCGCATCCGCTCCGCCGTCGATGAGGAGGAGCAGAAGCTGCTGCTGATGGACCTCGAGGTGGTGATGAAGAGCAACGCGTGCCCATACATCGTGCAGTTCTACGGTGCGCTCTTCAAGGAAGGCGACTGCTGGATCTGCATGGAGCTGATGGACACGTCGCTGGACAAGTTCTACAAGTTCATCGACGAGCGGCTGCAAAAGCATATTCCCGAGCCGGTGCTGGGCAAGATTACCGTCGCCACCGTCAAGGCGCTCAACTATCTCAAGGAGGAGTTGCAGATCATCCATCGGGACGTCAAACCGAGCAACATTCTGCTCGACAAGGAGGGCAATATTAAGCTGTGCGACTTCGGCATTTCGGGCCAGTTGGTCGATTCGATTGCAAAGACCCGCGATGCTGGATGTCGACCATATATGGCTGTAAGTAAAATGTTTAATTTCTTACTTACTGTTCTACCAAATGTCACCCCCGTTATTAGTACTTAAAAAGGATTTTACACCCTGTCAAATGAAATTTTCAAAACTAGATCGGGTACTAGATCTTTGAAAACAATTATGGTGAAAATCCTAGGTCGCAATACGACCCAATAGTTTCCAAACAAATACATATAATCCACAACTTTTTTCTACCTCAGTAACAGTAGTGGTGTAAGGGATTAGTAACTTTGACCCGGGCCGACCCGATTTCCCTACTGATGGTACTGCTCTGAACTCTGTACATGTGTTTTTTTTTTCGGAGACCGTTGCAAGCGAATCGGCCAACCTTCGTTCACGTTTTAACCACGAGGTCAGGATTCCGGAGAACAACGCCGCAGCCGCTTGTTGGATGGGGAGACCGAGAGGTCACGCATCCAACGCGTAGCTACGTCCAACGTTGCTTAACTGCGGTTATCTAGCACCGAGCTCCACAACGCGGCAAGCCGCCGACAAGCAAATAATTTTTATGCATTTGTATCAAGAGTCATTTTACACTCTTCCGAACGTATAAACTAAGAATTACACCCGTCGGTATATTGGTTAGTTGGTGTAGCTATTGCAGTGTCTGTCTGTTTTGTTTCCGATAAGGTGCAAGGCGGTTTAAAACTTGAAACAAATGTTAATTTCTCGGAAACAAACAAGTATTGCGAATTAACTTTTATTTATACGGCTAATTAATATTTTGAGGAAGCATTTATACATCCAATGAAACAGGGAAGACTTAATTATGCGTTCATCGGAAGCAATGTCAAATTTGTATCAATTAACAATTTTTTATGACGAATTTATCGGGTCTTATATAAAGACGTATACGTACATTCATTGATAATTATTTCATATAATATTATTCCAACGCTTAGAATTACTGTCAACGCATATTTCGGGGACGTATTTCTATATCCAATTGAACAGGAATTGTTAGGTATTTATACGTCCAACGAAAGAAATGTCATATTTTTATCATTGATTATAATTAACAACGTTTTGAGGTCGTATTTATACGTCCTGAGTTTATATAAGCTTGGTGATGATTATTTCATATATTTTTATCAATGCTTCGAGTTACTGACAACATATTTAACGTATTTATACGTCCCATTAAAGAAGAATGATACGTTTATACGTCCAACGATAGCAATCCCCTATTTTAATGAATTCATACAATTAACAGCACTTTTTGGTGACGAATTTATACGTCCAGTGTGTGAGGACTGCTATAATGACGTTAAATTTCGTATAATATTTGTTCAATGCTTAGAATACTAATATATTTGACGAAACGAAAGCAACATCCTATTTTTATCAATACTTAGAATCAACAACTTTTTAAAAGACGAATTTATATGTCCTTTAAACGAAAAAAAGAGACAAGAATCTTGGGGTCAATTTTTAAGCTTTAAGATTTTCAACGAAAAATGAATAAGGATGCATTTTTAACATCGTGTTTTTTTGCAGCCGGAACGAATAGATCCAAAAGATCGTGGTTACGATGTGCGTAGCGATGTCTGGTCGTTGGGCATCACGCTAATGGAGGTGGCCACCGGACACTTTCCATATCCAAAGTGGAACTCCGTCTTTGACCAGCTGCATCAGGTCGTCAATGGTGAACCGCCTCGGCTGACTGCCAATGGTAACACATTTACAGCAGAATTTGTGGAGTTTGTAAATACATGGTAAGCAAACAATTATTTAAAATTGAGGATGCCGAAAAAATATCGTTATCGGTACTTTGGTAAGCTTACATCATATATTGATGTGTAGAAATTCATGGCAAAGGATTTTCTATACTTTGTATAATAATACATAGCAATGCTTTCTGAATATTTGTCAAACCTACTTGCATTGTAGCAGAGCAAGAGAAAATAAAAGGCGTGAGATTAACGACGTTACATTTACAGTTTACTGAAGGAGGAAACCGAGAGACCTAAGTACAACAAACTCCTGCAGATGCCGTTTATTCAACGGGCGAGTAATCAGGACGTTGATGTCGCCGCGTATGTGACTGAAATTATGGACGAGATGACCAACAACGGCATCAGCGCGTTCACCACCAACGTGCAGTGAGCGACTCCTCCATCCACATTCACACAGCGAGCGTTTCCTCCCCGACTGTGAACTCAGCAAACATCGCAAAATCCACACATTACTACCTACCTATACGCATTTACGTTCAGCGTGCTGGCACAAGCACACCACACACATATGCACACACACACACACACACACACGCGAAAAATCCAATAATAACGTGAAAGCAAATAATAGTTAATAAGATAGAGCGCGGTAGTCGGTGAAAAACACGTCGGATGAAAACATGCGAGGCGCAAACGAGAACACAAACCAAACACGTCCATAAAAATATTCTATTTTCGTGTTTAGTTTGTTCAAGATTCTCTTTATTTTTCTCGGTCTGTTTTATTTTTGTTCAATGAAATTGAAGGAAATATTTTCTAATCGAACGTGTGGCGCGTTTTTGCGATTGTAATACACAGTGTGTGGCGCAAACACGAGCAGCATTGCTAATTTATTAAATACGGAGTAAACTAAAGGTAAATTATGATTAATCAAAACTATAAGCTAATATGATGAATTGTAAAGCAACAAAGTGGTGAATTTACGTCTCAGGTACGCATTTGTTCTGCGTTTGATGAAGCGATTCTGCGCCAATTTTGCGAGCCTCGAATCGAAAACGTAACGCAGGTTATTCCCCACAAAAAGTATATACACACAAAACAAAGATTTCCATCCGACCTGCCCTGCCTGACGAAGGGTTGCGCGTGGCGCAAACACACATTAGTTGTTTGTTGTTATTACCTATTATTATTACGATTACACTTAAGAGCAGATGAATTAAGTCACGTTTACGATGGAGTAGTCTAATACTGTACATTTTTTTCAAACTAGGATAACAAATAAGATGGAATTACGCTGGTTTTTGTTTGTACTTAAGTTTGAAAAACTTTTGACAGTTGACTAGATTACTTCAGGCAAATATTCGCCGTGAAATTCAGTCAGTGCGGCGTCGAATTTGATTCTAGAACTTGCTTAGCAAAAAGCAAGTTTGTAGTCTTTTCGATTGGCGTACGTCCCCCCTCCCCCCACCCCTTCGACTAGTCCTAGCCCGTACAATTTACAACTTTACACTTAACTAGTTACTAATCACTTACTATTATTATTGCTCATTGCGGATGATTCTACACCCGGTCATGATATACGTTCGTTTTTTGCACATTCATCGAGCATTCTTCGTTTGCGAACAGATGAGCCCGACCATCAACATGTAGCAATAATTTTCGAATGCGCGCGAAGGGGCAGCACATTTTGGCTGCGATTCTAGGCAAATTTTTAAAACGGTGTTTGGCGCTGTTGCGAACGTTTTACGGCGACGAATGATGTACTCCATTGCTTGAACAAAAAACCCGAGAAACGAGAATCATTGTAAAGAGTCTGCCGACTTTACATACTTGTACATTAAATTAAGCTAACATTTATATACAAAAAATCGAAACAATAAGCGGACAATCCGAGACACATAGAGTTTTAAAAAATCCTCACTGATTGACGATCACAGAACCTGAAATCGGCGACAGCAAATAATACCAGTCATTAGTTCAAATTTCAACGCGATATATTTGTAATTGGTCACTCATTTCGCGCCAGGTTGCGTTTGCCTCGCCCGGGTGTTTCCCCCTGCAGCGGCGGGCACATACAATCATATTCACTACAATTCAATATTATTTATATCAACTAGTAGGTGCTAATAATAAGTTAGAGTAACGGTTGATGATGCTAAATAATAACAAATTCGTTGAGATTCGGTAGTGCAAGCGCAAGTAACTTGCAATTTTTTGCATGTTTTAAACCTATTTGTTTCATTTGAATGACCGGCAATGTTAATTGATCGAAATGATATGGTCAAACACGTGATTATAATAGTTGATGAAAGTATAATGTGCGTTTCTCTTTTTTGAGTAAAGTTTTTTTCAGTTTTGCCAGGGGGTTATTTATGGTTAATCTTTGTGGGGGGAAATCCCTACATTTTATTTATATGATTAGTAATTGTTAAACAGCCCTGTTTAACTTTCAAATGTCTTAGAGGTGATTTCAGAGGAATCAGAACCACCAAAGGACCCTAAGGGATTCTAGGGACGTACGAGGATTTACAGTAATAGCTAGACCAACAAATTGCAGGGTAATACATGCTTTAGAGAAATCGGGACCACAAAAAATGCTCGATCTGGTAGCGTATGTTATATCTAAAACGGTGGAATAAGTCCCTCAATGGCTAAAGCAAGTAATTGGACGGTAACACATGTTTTAGAGGAATCGGAACCACCAAAAGGCCGGCCCTATGGGACCCTGGAGAGGCGCGAGAATTTACAATAATGGCTAGACCAACAAATTGAAGGGTAATACATGTTTCAGACAAATTAGGACCATAAAATGCTCGAGCTGGCGTATTTTACACATAAAACTGTGGAATAAGCCCCTCAATAGCTAAAGCAGGTAAATGAACGGTAGCACAGTCTTCAGTGGAATCAGATCCATCAAAATACGCTGCTCGAACTGAATGTTTTTATACCTAAGAAAGTGCGACAAGTGCCTCAATTTATGGTATAACAAATCAAAGGGCAACATATTGTTCAGTGGAATCAGAATCAACAAAACTTTGAACTGGATTATGCTATGATTAAATAAGTCGCACTTAACTAGAGCTACACTTGAAGGGCCCCGCATGCTTCGGATGAATTAGAAGCACCAAGAAAGGATCGATCTTGATGATCATCATACCTAAAAAGTTTGATAAGCCCGTCAATAGCTAGAACAACAAAGTTAAGGGCATCTCTGCGATAAGTCCCTCAATGGCTGAACCAATTGCTTGAACGGTAACAGATGCTTCCTTGGAAGATTAAGGTCCGAAGAAAATGTTTTAACCAAATATTGTATTAAAGAAAAGGAGAAAAAAGTTTGAAAACCTCTGGTCTAAATCAAAAGGGCAAGACTGCGCCGCATCCTTTGCTCTGCCTAGACCGAAGTTACCTGTACCGTTGTCTTGTCGGGCAGTCTCACTTATTCTAGCTCGCGTGAGTTCGCTCTCTTGGGCACCTATCAGTATTCTTAAGCGTGTTGGTCTGGAAGGAAATCGGGGCAGCTAACAGTGGTTTCAAACTCAATTCTTTTTACACGAGAGATTTCAGAATGATAGGAAAAATGCAAACTATTTCAAACTCTTTTCAGTTTAGTTCTTTATAACTGATTTCTTCAAGGATATTACAATGTCAGTTAAAAATCATAAAAGAATTTGGTGTAATTTCCAAGGACAAAAATAATTTTATTAAATTATATATGTATACAGAGTGTAAACAATAGGTAAATTGCGTTGGTCTGCTATTAGTCGATAGACGACAAGCGGAGGTTGTTATTTCGAAGGTCAATGCGTCGATTTAGGATCTGCACAGCCATCTGTGGCGTGAAGTTGACGACGCCGACTTCCTTCAGCGCCATTCCACGTCGATCTTCAACCCCAGTCGCGCCCTCTAAAGCGATGAGTGTCTCCCTCAACAAGATTGCGGTACCTTTGGAAATGTTCAACAACTCACAGCTTTCCTTCACTCTGTTCAAAAAGAAAACTCTCTTATTAGGTGAGTTTTGATAATTATTATTCTTTTAGATAAGTATCAATTCTTAATATGTTTCGATAATTTTGCAGGCCGCAATTTTTTTTTTTCAAATTCTTTGGATTTTGATATGAATAAATGTCGATAATTGCAGTCAATATGTGATAACTGTGCTATAAATACCAAAAAACGTTGTTCAAGAAGTATTGATACTATCTGACATTGTGACGCCCTTATTTTAACTGTGATTTAAGACTTACTGTAGAAAATAATTCTCTGGCTTTTCACTAAACTGTGAAAAGAGTGGAAAGAGATTACGCTGTACGTCGTACTTGAACTGCATGACGCCGCCCTCGTTGAAGCGATTGTCGAGCACCAGGTCTTCAAACAGATAGTTGTCGAGCTCCTGTGCGATGTACCGCCATACGATCGTGAACAACTTGACGGCAAGTGATTTCTGCAGTTGGTGGAGGCGCCGTGCGAGCACTTCGAACATGGGGCACGCCGACGGTGTTAAACTAAACTCACGCAGGTCTTTTCGTGCGAGCATCGTCGACCAACGTTCGCGAGCATAAGCGTGGGCCTTCTGCTGTGCCTCTTGCACCACCGCATCAGCAAGCGTGTGCATTAAATCCTTGCGCATATGACGATAGTTTATTAACGTGTCGGCAAAGATCGTATCCGTTTCGACGTCACCAACCTCCCGATCATTTACGCTCTCTTGCGATGTATTTCCAGCGGATTCAAGCTGCTCTTTATAGTAATATAAATTTAAATAATGCTACAAATTTCAAAGAAATGGAAAAATGTTAGCTTGGGAGGATGGAGTTCGTCCTGCGTAAACTTACAAGCATGTTTCCCCAGTCTAAAAGGACATTTTCGATGTAAAACGTCGTATTGGCTATCGACGCCAACGCACCTTCCATCAAGTCAACTTTTTCATCGCCCGAATTAGCAAGTTGTAACAGTCTGATGCGGAAATTGTCGAGTAATTCGATCTGCAGGTCAAGGAACTGTAAGCGATGTCCAGGCTGTGGTAATGCTTCGTAACGCTCTGTTACTGTTTGAAGCAATGCGATAAATGTATCTGCACAAATTGTGATTTTAAACTCTTCCTCCTCTGCAGCTAGTGGATCGAATGCGGTTGATAAGTCATTTAACATCGAATCCATCTTTTCCAGAGCATCTGAAATGTGCTAAGTAATTACCCAAGCGTTTAAGCATAAAATACGAGAGAAAAACGTACATTTGCGTTCCATTTTAATCCACTGACTAAAATTAACACCTTGAGTCAGTACAGTAAGAATACTCGGCTCTGAAACCGGATAGAAGTAAGTCTCACGCAGCTCTTTGTCAAAACCAAGCGCTTCGTCGATGGAATGCGAGAAAGTGAAGTCATCATAACGCACGTTGGGCAAATCGGAATGCAATTTTTCTACAGCTAGCTGGACCAATCCCCGCATAAATTCTAACTGAAAAAAAAATACATTCATTTCAGAATCGAGTATAATAACTTATATGTCCAGCCAAGTGGCGCAGCAATATGTTCGATAACTGCTGGCCACAAGGTTCCGAGTTCACTTAAAATTGTGATGTTAGAACAAATAAATTCCGAATTAAACATTGAAAAAGAATTGAATAGGGCTAATGATAGCAGTTTTAGTATTTTTTTTATGAGCTATGCGCCACCTAAATTCGCCCGCTAGACTTGGGAATAAACTGGTATGCTCAAGTCAAACAAGCGTAGAGAAGTTTTACTTCAAAAACGTTCCAGACACGAGTATCAATTCTCATTAAAAAAGACTAATGCTTACTTACTTTAGCATCTATGTGATGTAAACCAAGCTTATCAATAATCGGCTGAATCCATTTTGTAACGAAATCGAGGTGGTCCCTCACCCAAGAAAGAATCTGCGTGAAATACCATTCGGGTTTATCAGGTCGATTCGTTTGTCTGCCGCCGTAGAAGTGATAAGAAAAGCGTTTCCGCAGAGGCTGGAGGAGGTAGTGAATAGGCAAACACAACGGTGGGAAATCAGCGAGCAGACCTGGCTCAACCTGAGGCGTTTGGTGTTCTTCTGGCATCTCGATCTGAAGGAGATATTCAGCGATAATCTGCAGCTTTGTGATGTTAGCCTGCGTTGGCGTAATTAGCGAGAAATTCGAATTAACAAACGGCCATTTTATCGCCTTTAAGATGTCATCCAAAGCACTAAAACATGCCATTAGAAAATAATTCAGAATATCTTGGTTATAGACGTATTCACCTTAGAAATCGCTCCTTGAGGACTTCATGCCAGTAAAGGAGAACTTCTTTAACGTAGGCCTTTAAATGAACAGCACTACTCTCATGCAAAATTCTACCCACTTCACAGATGTTTGCAAACCCTGTGGCACATTTCTCATCATCGTGATTTAAATAATCCTTCTCCAATCCAATATTCAGCTTGCTCACATGCTGTAGCACCTTGGTGTACTGCGCTTTTACTTCAGACATGTTTAAATCGTCTAAAAATGTCTGAAATTCCACACTAACATCGCGTCCATCAGCCAGATTGACTTCGATTTCATGTACCACTGTTTCGGTGCTTGCAATAACTGTATCCAGGTCTGTTATCACCGTATCTAACTTCTTGTTTACTTTACTTACCTGTGAGTCTTGATTTTCTAAACTTATCTGCAAGATACAGGTAGTTATAGGAATAATTGTAAAGAAACTGATCGTGTATATGAAAATAACCTTGCTCATTAGGTTCAGTTTCTCTTCCTCGAGCTGCGCTATTAGAATTTGTAATTTATCAGGGTCTGCAAAGTCCTCTTCATGTTGTTTTAAAAATTCGTCCACGGGAAGATAGACATTGGTGCAGGTCTTCGGCGAGTGTTTTGTGTCGGTGGTCGGATTAATTTCCATGGTTTTGTAGAGTTTTTACTACGGATTCCCGTGAACTTTACACGAAAACACTAAGTTTTGACGTCGATATCGAAGAGGAAAGTTTCGTGTTCGTTTCACATTTATAGGTTATTTTGACAATTGAAATATCCTAAACATTATTACAGCTACTGCTGATGGTAAAAGACAAATAATTAATTATTTTACAATATAAAAAGTTTATTCTCATCTAAACGTTGTTTTAAAATTAGTTATCAATATTTACATGCTTGACTGAAGAAAGTTACATGTTTATGAAAAAAATAATTATTTAGATATATAATCATTAAGTGATAGTTTCTTTATAGCTCATAATACTATGTTACTATAACAATAAGATTACTACAACTAGAATTAAACTGTTATATTTGAAACATGTTTTGTATAAATTTAAGGGAGTTATTTTATGAGGTTATATTAGAGCGGAGGTTTACAAACTTTTTATAGCACCCCTTGTATATTCTCACACTGCCTATGAGACTAATTCACAGATCATTGTCGCGAACGTAAAAGAACACGTCTGTAATCACATATGATATAATAAAGATAAATCTGGAATACTTATCTAAAATTACATTCACGTTAAGACGGTAATCTAATATAATGAACAGAAGGTCTTTAGACCACCGCAGACTATAGGGAACATTAACTTTCCCCAGGGTGACCAAAGATGAGTAAACACTTCGAGGAAATGGGACGATAGCGAGCAAGTCATCCACCACGATGAAGAACTTCAAAGCCGCAGAGGCCAACGCATAGCGCGTGCACGTGAGTCTTACTCAGTGGCCCCGTGCCTAGGAAAACGCCCGGACATACCCAAACTCCAGGGGAGGGATTTCTAGTATATAAGATCAAACCCGGGGAGTGCTAAGGAGAACTCTGTCAGAGAACGGTCTCGAGAACTCTCTCCGAGGGCTTACTGTTCGCGTCGCGTTACTGTAATAATTTCCAAGAAATTATTACAAAGTAATGAAATTAATACTTTATTCTCGATTACATTATTTGAAAGGAGTACAATTCACGAAAAAGAGAACAAATCTCATTAAATGTGGATATTCATCCAGGCATGATCGATGAAACTCTAGCCTATCCAGGAGCGTTGCTCAATTTGCTTTTTTTTTTCTGTCCATTTTGCCCCAGACTTCTTTTATTCCTTTTCTTGGAAACCCCCGATTCTCCCTTCATTCTTTTCTATTCTCAACCGCCACTCAATCAATTTTCATTTCTTTCATGTCTTTCTTGATCCAGATCCATGATTGCTGAGTTTTAGGGATCTTGTCGCAGTAATTGAATAGTTTCTTTGCCAGTCTTCCTTCGTTCATTCTTTTGATGTGTCCGTAGAAGGTTCCTCTTCTTTTCCTCATGTTTTCTGATATTTCCTCTATTCTTGTATAGATCTCTCTATTGCTTCCCAGTTTCCATCTTCATACTTCGATCCCAGGATTTTTCGTATAACTTTTCTTGCCTTTTTTTTCCTACCTACCTCCATTCTACATTTATTACTCCAAATTTTAAATTATTATTCCTACAAAACATCAATTTTCAAAATAAAGATTGTACTATGAAATGCGTAATATATTTATTTGATTTTTGATCAATACATGTTAAAATTTATTCAAATATGACTAAGTCTTGTTTTTCTATGCCTCAATATAGTGTTGTTTCATAACGAAACTGCTAACTAATAATAATATTAAAATACATTTTTATACACTTATCACATTATATCTGTGCAATATCTATGATTTCAGCACAGCATTCGTAAAATTTCGTCTTTGCGTTTTTGAAGTGTTTTATGTAACATGTAATTTTAAAGTGAGTATATGCACACAAACAATTAAATGCCTATCTAGGGAAATGCACAAACATCAGTAAGTTTGTCGAAAATTACAACTCTTTACATGAATGAAATGACGGCAATGCCAATCTGCATTGACCATATCGTTGCGAAGTTTCTAATGCGTACGAAAATAGGTCCTTGTCAAGAATGAGATATGTTGCTAATACTCAATGTAAGTCCATTTTTTGTTCATAGATTGCTCGTACATATCGAAGACGTATTGCTATGGACTAGTCCACAAATGGGTTCAGGCACACGTTGGGAGTTGCAATTACTGGAACATGCGCGATTTCTCGAGGAACTGCTGTCGTCGTATGGCTTTCTCTTCCTCCATGCGCTTACGCTCCTCCTGCTCTTCACGAATTTCATTCTCGAATTTACTTTTCTTGGAGAGTTCGTTAATCTGAAATTGAACAGTTTTTTTTTTATTGTTTTTTTTTAAGTAAAATTTATATTCGCGCGTTTGACTTTGTAAACTGGTGAATACGAGTCGAATATAGGCGACGTGTAACTAACAATTCGATTTTAACTATTCTTTGTTTTCAAGGGGTGTATTGTTTCAACTTGAGAGATAGGCTATTTTTTTGTTTTTGATCTTTTCAATTTAAGCCTTTAAGGTTTTTAATTTTTTTTTGAGTGGCGGGTAATCTGGAGGGTATGAAAAGAAACGGATAATAGCAAAGGCAAGACGCAGAACCGAGAAAAGGCGAAGGAAAACATGGATGCCAGAGGAATATAGAAAGTTTGTTCTATGCAATAGAGGGTGGGACACATGAGAATGACTGGATGTGGGGAGGAACAGTAGGAAAGGACACAAGCACGCTTGGAGAATGGTCGAGTGAGACATGGAAAAGGGTAGAATAGTAAAATTCAAGGGGTGTATTTTTCAACTTGAGACATAGGCTATTTTTGTTTTTGATCTTTTTAATTTAACCCTTCAAGTTTTTTTTTTTAATTTTCGGGGACATTTGTCTGAATCATATCGTGGAACGTCTACCATTGGCATGAATAATAATAAAACAATGAAGGTAAAACGAATTCATTTTCCTATAGTAATGTGCTATATAATAGTGGTAATAGTGGAATGTGCTATGACATTTCATAAATCTCAAGATGGAACATTCAATGAAGTTGTTTATGATTTCAAAGGACTCATTGCCTATAATTGCTATTTGTTCCTCTATCACGAATTACTAGGACTATTCATAGGGCCAGAAAACAATGATAACAGGCATTCCTAATGTTGATTATATTGCGAAATTTAGGCGTAAAAATGTTTGATCCTCAGGAATGGTAATTTATCAAATAATTCATTACAAAACATATGTATCACATTACTTATAACATGAGCCTTTTATCCCAGTCTTAAAACCACTCACAATAATTACTGATATATCGAATTATTAAAATAATTAAAATAAGGGATGCAGTGAAGGATTGTTGAAAATGGATTATATTCAATTATCTTTGGAATGATGAAAATCACTGTAAGCGTTCCTGTTCCGATATGCTGCCTTGAGAGCAGCCCGGTTAGCTATCCTACTGAAACTACTCATAGTATTACTAATTGAAGCGAGTTATCCCTTCTTAATCCTATTTAAATCAACTATCGGGATATATGGATCTCCCTATTAGAAAACATAAAAACTCCTAACAAATATAATTAATAACAGACTGAAACCAATTATCAAAGACATACTTCTCCCAGAACCAAGCAGACTTCAGACCAGAGAGATCTGCACAGCTTTTCACCGCATGGCAGACGCCAGAGAAAGCATGGGAAAACAACGTGGATGTCCACAATATAGTTGTAGACTTCAAACAGGTCTACGATACTAAAAATCGGCAAACACTGCTCAATGCGTTAAAATAGCTGGATATTCCTGAGAAGCTAATTAGACTTATAAAGGTGACAATGGAAAAGGACTAAAACAAGGCAATGGCCCGGCATCAACATAATGAGCAGAAACATACACATAGGTGGCCTAAAGATCAATGTGACAAAAATAAAACTCTTAACACAAGCAAGGAGAAAAATGAAAATACCCAAAACGAGCCATAACCTAGGAGGTGGAAAGCTACCGTTTCCTAGGAGCAATCGTCCACAAAAAATGGAAAAGAAGAGGCCAGAGCCAGAATAACAACAATCCGTTCCGTATACTTCGCTTTGACCCATATCTTCAGAACAAGAATAGTAGATACCCTGACGAAAATACGAATAAATAAGATGATGGTCTCACATACGGATGTGAATCTTGGTACTAACAAAGAATAACACTGAGAAGATTGACGAATTCGAGTGAAAAAAAACTGCACAGAATAATGGGTCCAATACTCGGGGAATATAGAATAAGAACAAACATAGAAATGTATGACAATTTAGAGGACACTTCTTCTTCAGTAAGAATACAAAGATTGTACTGGGCATGAAGAAAGGGTACCTAAGAGAGCCATGGAAAACAAAATGACACAGAGGTGCCCGATCGGAAGACTATAAAATGATGGGAAGATTCAATAATCAAGGACGCCAGGCAACTTTTCGGCACTACCGCCTGGATGGATGAATGGAAGAGAAGCCTTAAGGAAGTCAACGAGTAGAGCCATTGGAAGAAGTACAAGAAGAATCCTACGTAGCTAATCTTTGATCACATCACTGAGCTTTTTGGCTCGACAATTGAAGGATTGATCATTTATCTTCTTCTTTATTCTAGCTTACCTTCGCTTCGAAAAACTCCTTAGCGCCGTTGACACCAACTTTATCCACGTCTACTTCTGTCAATTTGGCCAATTGCCCGAGACCGGAATCGGCGTCCAATTCTCCTGCACGTGCTTTGCGATATACGAGGAGGAACTCTCGGAAGGATAACCGCCCATCGCCATCTTCATCCACCTCTGCAATCATCCCCTTCAGACCTAGATGTGTCTGTGGAGCGCCCAGTACTTCCATCATACGTTTTAATTCATCCAAACTGAGATAGTTGTCCTTATTTGTGTTAAATCTGTAAACAAGGAATAAAAGGACAAATTAAAGAAATGCCCATGGTACTATCTTTTAGAAGAATTTACAAATACTTGTTTATTGCTTAAACACATCGGAAGATTGGTAGCTTTAACGGTTCGAGAGTTAATAGATTTGTTGTGTGCGCTATTATTTTTCATATTTATTGTAAATTTGTGATACGTGTTGACAACGGCGAGGCAAGTTCGAGTCCTTTTTTATATTTGTCGCCAAGTTATCAATATTTAGTCTGGCGTGAAAGAACTTTTGAACTGTTTAGTCTGCACCA
>WSZQ02081586.1:0-45928 GCA_019419845.2 Weissflogia rhopalogaster
TTATGATGCAGATATTTTTTAATGCAGATTCGAATTGTACGACTAAAAGTAAATCAGATTTGTTCGAAACATTTTTTTCGTAGTTCCTTCTGTAAGCGGTAAAAAATAATTTTATGAATTTATTTTCCAATATAAAAATCGGGCTAAGTTATTTTCTTGGCTTAGTACTCAGTTTATCGTTACAGATATATTTGGTAATCCGCATTCATTGCATCTGCAAATGTTCAAAATGATGCCCGTCGATTGCAGCGCATGTCCAAGTAACCCTCGATTAACGCGGTCTTTAAAAAACACGGTTTTGAATATCGCTGGTATCGGTGAGATCAAAACATTTAATCGCGATAATCAAAAACGTGTTTTTTAAGACCGCGTATATCGAGGGTTAGTTGTATATGCATTGAAATCGACGAGTATCATTTAAAACATTTACCGTAATCATTACTAGATATATCTGTAATAATAAATTGTGTAATGCGCTAAGAAAAAAAAAAATAGCGCGATCTTTACGCTGGAAAATAAATTCATAAAATTGATTTTTATCATTTACAGAAGCAACTACGAACTAATCTGAGAATACCACGACTGAGAATTTCCCCCATGGAAGTAGAGAGCATGTTTCTCGAGATATTTAAAATTTTAAAACGTTAAACGTTAAAAAAACTCACCCTGTATATACTTGATGTTGACACATACTATACCAATATTCTAATGAATATCTCATGACTAACAAACCAAAATTGAAGAGTTAATGGGTCATCAAAATGAACGCAATCGATCTGGAATGTTCTCTAAACAAACGAAAGTCAATGAATGAGCCATTGACGCCGGCGCAATCAAGCAGCTAGTCTCAAATTCAGAGACAATGATCGACGAGTCATTTACGACTCTTGAAAAGCGTTCAAACGATTTACGGTCATGCGGATGGCGGCCAAACGGAATGAACAGACAGTGAAGTTTCCGAGAGACGTGGGTAGTCTCATACAATCAGTGAGACCACAGCAGAGCCCGGAGCCTCGATAATGTTCCTGCCAGCGGCCAAACAAACTAGGCGTATGCGTGCAAACAAAACGCACAATAATAAAGCGACACAATCACACCGCCTCCGAGAGAAAACCAAAAAAACTGTTATGCATCATTAAAAAAATAATTAATTGAAAAACAGAAGAATGCGATTTTTGAAGCTGCATCTAGGCAGCCCCAGATTCCAATTGTTTTTCGGGTGTGCAAGCCGACCGACCGCCCCTCTGACTGACAAACCCACATCGCGTCCGCGTATCCACCGTCGACGTACGGCGCCGTGCGATCGTTACGATTAGTGCGACGGGTGCGACGCGAACAGCGCGATCAACGTACGTCGTAGCGGACGGCAGGGGCGCTCGCACACATTCGCAAACGTACGCACCGAGCGCCGCTTGTGCACACACGAAATATCCACATCTCGCAGAAACCCACCCATGGTCATTGATCTCCTTGGTAAAGACGCGCAGCGCTTGCCAAAGAATTGATGGGCGATTCTAGCGTAGGTGAAACTTACGTGCATGTTTCGTGCGACGCATACGTAATATCCAGCGAAACGACGACGCTCCGGGTACAAACAGTGCAACGAAAACACAACGCGCACCGACACAGAAAACACACGCACACACGAATAAACGGAACGCACGCACACGGCGCGGACCAGGCGAGCGACACGTCGATTGAGGTCGCCGTTGCGCGACTGCTGGCTGATGGTTGGCTGCCTGATGGCTGGCCGAGCTGCAGTGATTGCTACAACTAGCGACACTGCTTGGCGTTGTGGTGGACATGTGAACTCACCTAATTATATAAAGCTATCGTTATACTTACGTTTCCAATTTTTTACGCTACTGAACACAAGAGGAAGTAAATAATATCACAGAACTAAATACGCACTTCTTAAAATTTATAAATTAATTTGTTACTTATTTTAGGATACTTATTCTCCAATTTTTAACTTTTTTTCAAAATGAATCGATGAATTATGACACCTTGTATAAAAACAAAACTGTTTACTTATATAGATTTTTAGTATAGGCCACCAAACTTACTATGCATTTAAAATTAATAAATAAAATTTGGAATAGAAATTATAATCATACTATTTTGTTGTTAATCCATATTTAACCTTTATTTAAAACATAAAACATATCCTGAATGCTTAATGAACTAAAAAAATATTAATTTATTGTTAATAACTACTATAGGCAACCCAAAATACAAACAGTTAAATTTAAACAGAATTGTAATTAAGTATAAACAAAGTCAGTGTCACAGCTGCTAATTGCTACTACTAATCTCATTTACTAATCGACTAAAGTTCATATAATAAAATATAAACATTAATTTATTGTTAATCTGCTATAGGCAACCCAAAACACAAACTGTTAAATTTAAACAGAATTGTAATTAAATATAAACAAAGTCAATGTCACAGCTGCTAATTGCAACTACTAATCTCATTTACTAATCGACCAAAGTTCATATAATAAAATAGAAACATTAATTTATTGTTAATATACTATAGGCAACCCAAAATACAAACAGTTAAATTTAAACAGAATTGTAATTAAATATAAACAAAGTCAGTGTCACAGCTGCTAATTGTTACTACTAATCTCATTTACTAATCGACCAAAGTTCATATAATAAAATAGAAACATTAATTTATAGTTAATCCTACTATAGGCAACCCAACATACAAACGATTATATTAAACAAAAAATTCAAATGTAAACAAAGTCAGTGTCACTAGTTATTCATCAATCACATTTATCAAGTAATATTTTATTCGACACTTGTCAGGAAGTCTTCTACAGAGTTATTCAGCAATTTACAAAAAAAAATTTAATTAAAAAAAGTAATTCAATACAGGTACTGCTCTTAACAACCCGGCCTCAAGATGATGCGAAGAATTTCAACCACGTCTCATACGACGGTGGACAATAAGGCGTTGAAGGCAACGTGGATAAGCAAGGCAGTTTTCTGGTAACTATCATGAGATCACTTAACCTCACTTTTGCACTAGCCATCTTTTTGTAATGCTTTAGGTATACGATTCCAATCTTTCGAATTGGCCTGAAGCGCGACTTCGACGAATATGATCTCACGCTACCGCTGCCCGAGCACGAGTCCGGCAAGCTGGGCAAACGCCTGTCGCGCCAATGGTCGAAGAAGATGTCGAATCGTCGCAATGCGAAGTCGCGGCCGAGTTTGGTCGGCGTGATTGCGCACTGCTTCGGTTGGGAGATCGCCGCCTATGGCCTAGCCCTTGGCCTCATGGAGCTGGGGTGTCGTATCTATCAGCCGATCTTCGTCGGTCTTGTCCTGCGTTATTTATCCATTATTAACATTGATAATAATGTGACGTAAGTTCGATTCTAATTATACCAATCGTCAATGACATTTACTTATCTTAAATATGTTTAGTTACTAATTTTGTTAGTAACTAAATCAATTCACCGTTTGCCTACTATACTAATGGCAGTTATCAATAAATTTAATGGCTGTTTTTAGTAAAGGCTGTGATTTAGTAGTAGCTGTGATTGGAAAATAATAGCTGTGTTTAGTAAATGCAAATAGGCACTGTGATTAGTAACTAATCGCCGCTACTAATCACAGCAACTAATCGCCGCTACGAAAAGCAACAACTAATCGCACAAATTTTAATTTTTTCTATTTTGACGGTTTAGAAATCCAGACGGACCTACCTATATGGGACGAATGATACATTACTACTCCCCCGATCAGGAGAAAATCACAACAAACGAAGCAATGTTCTTCGCCTTGGGCATAGTTATCTGCGGGGTGATTGCGGTCATTGTCTATCATCCGGTCTTCACATATCTGAACTACTGTGGCATGAAAATTCGCATAGCAGTGTGTTCGCTAATCTACCGAAAGGTTTGACTCGTATTACCTACATTTTAAAAACACTCTCATTGTTTTAAAGCAACATCTTCTTACTTAAACTACTTACGACTACTTACTTACTTAAATATTCTTTTCCGAAGGTTCTTCGTCTAGATAGCAGCCAACTAACGGGCAAGATGATCGGGAATGTAATCAACATTCTCTCGAACGACGTCAACAAATTCGAGCAACTGCATTTCATCCACTATCTCTGGCTGGGTCCAGCCACCGTCGCATTCTCAATCTACTTCATTTACTGGGAGATAGGCTGGTGCGCCGTCGCTGGCATGGCGCCGGTGTTGTTTTGCATACCGCTACAATGTAATAATAATCATTGCACATTCCTTCGAATTTAGCACACAAATATTCTTGGCAATATCTCTCCCAAGCAATTTCGTGATGATTATTAATTGATTTCAGTGATATTGGCATGCCTCACGAAATGCCTGCGGATTGAAACAGCCGGACGTACGGACAATCGGGTGCAGGTGATGAACGAGATTATCGGTGGAATTCGGGTGATTAAGATGTACGCATGGGAATATGCGTTTAGTGCGCAATTGCACCGAACTCGAAAGTATGTACTCGAAGCATATTTGTACAATTTGTAGAAAGATTTGAAAAAAATGCGAAATTTCATATTATAGGAACGAAATGCATTCGCTGATTAAGTCGTCCGTCATCAAGGGGATAATGATGTCGTTGATTTTGTTTACAACACGAACTGGCCATTTTATCTCCTGCTATTGCTATTTGAGCGAACACGGAAAGATCACGGTGGAGGCTGTGTTCTACATTGTCTCGTTTTTTCAAATCTTACGAATGACAATGACTGTTTATTATCCTCAAGGAATGGGACATGTGAGTATCTCTTGCTTAAGTCATTTTTCTTCTTTTACCCTAATCATTAATCCAGTATTCCACTAATCTAATCACTAATTTCTATTCCACTAATCCACTGATTATTCTATTAATCACTATTCACAAATCACGAATCACTAAGTCCTCTAATCACTAATCCACTTATCTCTAATTCTCTAATCACTACTCCTCTAAGCCATTAGTCCACTAATCCACTAAACCACAAATCACTAATCTACACTATCCAATAACCCACTAATCCGGTAATCCACTAAAACACTAATCACTAATATTCTCCATCCACAAATCTACAAATCCGATAATCCACTATCCACTAAACCACTAATCCAATAATCACTAATATTCACTATCCAATATCTACTAATCACCCAATCCACTATCCGCTAATCCAGCAATCTTCGCTTCGGAACAATAGATCAGTTTGGTCGCAGTTCACACCTACAATCCACTAATCCAGTTCACCACTACACTACTAATCAACCAATCCACTCATCTACCTATCCACTTATTACGTGAAAATATAAAGGTTGCAGAAATGTATGTGGCTGTGAAACGCATCACCAACTTCCTCATGCTGCCGGAAACGCACATAGCCAACCCCGAGCCGATGGACCCAAAATGGATGACGCGACTGGCTCGAAACCCAAACTACGCCTACTACTACCGGAAGCGCTTCACGCCGGCCCGCAGTAATATCATCGACATCCAGAACGCTAGCATCCGCTACGGCAAGATGATTGTCCTCGACAACTTTATGATGGTCTGCAGACCAGGCACTCTAACAGCCCTCATCGGTCCGGTTGGCAGCGGCAAGTCCTGCGTAATGCAGATGATCCTCCAGGAGCTGACACCGTTTGAAGGGAAGGTTTCAGTCGAAGGCGTACCTTCATATTCAGCACAAGACCCGTTTATCTTTCGTGGTTCGGTCCGCGATAATATACTCTTTGGACAGCAATATAATCGAGAGAAGTACCAAATGGTAATCCGGGCATGTGCATTGATTCGCGATTTTACGCTGTTGCCGTATGGTGATCGTACGCCGGTGGGCGAAAAGGGGATTTCTTTGAGTGGTGGGCAAAGGGCGCGTATCAATCTGGCACGATGCGTTTACAAGGATGCTGATATCTATCTTCTGGACGATCCCCTCTCAGCGGTGGATGCCAATGTTGGGAAGTATCTCTTTGAGGAGTGCATTTGTAGCTATCTGAAGACGAAGATTGTGGTTTTGGCGACGCATCAACTGCAATATTTGAAGTCGGTGAAGCAAATTATCGTCCTCGAAGAGGGACGTATCAAGTTGACGGGGACGTATGATCATATTTTTATGCGGCGTGATATGAAGACGCTAGTTGCTGATGAGTCTGAAGAAACCGATGCCGATGCCACTCCGACGCCGGGCATTAAGAGCACTGCTTACGCTTCCACGAAAGGACCTGTAAGATTTTTTACTTATATTAATTATTAATATATTACTTACGGAAAGGACTGGTAACACAATAAACCAGTTCCTAACAGTTAAGTAATATATCCTTACTTTGCATTATGGTTATACGTACATACATGTATGACTTGTAGCATACCTAAGACTTACAACTCCTAATCACTAATCCAAAAACACTAATATGCTCACAGGATATGAAAGAATTTGCGGAGATGCGAACGGTGGGCGTCGTTAATTGCAAGATTCTACGTGACTACTACCTCGCTGGCGGTAACTGCTGCCTGATATTCATTATGCTCTCACTCTTCATCCTTGCCCAAGTCGCCGCATCCACGTTCGACTACTTCATCTCGGTATGGTCGAAGATCGAGGATAAGCGTTATTTTGGCCGTGGCACCTTTTGGATACCGGACTTCATAGACAACTATCCGCGAGAGAGTTGCGTGAAGGCAAGCGGATTCGCTGTGCTCTCCACTTGTCTGATTTCACTGATTCGCTCGTTCTTCTTCTACGGATTCTGCATGATGGCATCGATCAAGTAAGAAATCATTGCCATATTCTAGGAAGAAATATTGCATATTGTTCTTTGTTTCTAGCTTACACAACAAGATGTTCAATAGTGTGACTCGGGCGAATATGCGCTTCTTTACGCTCAACGACAGCGGGCGTATTTTGAATCGCTTCAGCAAAGATATGGGTGCCGTCGATGAAATTCTACCGTACGCGATGGTCGATACATATCAGGTTGGTACTGTTAAAATGTGATGCGGTTATTAAGTTATACCAATGTGTTTTAGATACTGCTGAATTTTGTTGGCGTCATTTGGTTGCTGTTTCTTATAGACGCTTGGCTGTTGATTATCACTGCTATTTTTACGGCGATTTTTTATATTACCAGAAGGTATTACTTGAAAGCGAGTTGTAGTTTGAAACGTCTTGAGGGAATTGGTAAGCTGATTTTTCATTTATATCTAATCGTATTTAGTATGGTTATGCGAGGGACGTGACTTATAGGACCTTTTTAATCTAGTTTTCTTGTGTTTATGCGATATGTGTTAAGTACAACATCGTCTTTTGAACTTAATGTAACATAAGATAACTGAGGCTGCAAGCGCAATGCACCCTAAGTAATCAATTCGGTACTAGTACTCATCAAAACCACAAATTGTACTCCTACTAGTACTAGTACTAGTACTACTAAATCAAACTAATCATCTTTGCTACTTTACTACAAATATATTATTTTAACAGCTCGATCACCGGTATTTACGCATACAAATGCCACAATGCAGGGCCTGGCGACGATACGCGCGCATGGCAACGAAATGCAGCTGGTGGAGGAGTTTGACCACTATCAGGATATGCACACGTCGGCGTCGTTCCTGTTCATGGCGGC
The DNA here is from genome assembly GCA_019419845.2 of Weissflogia rhopalogaster. Taxonomy (NCBI): domain Eukaryota; kingdom Metazoa; phylum Arthropoda; class Insecta; order Coleoptera; family Staphylinidae; genus Weissflogia; species Weissflogia rhopalogaster. The sequence continues at coordinate 7,647 of WSZQ02081586.1, forward strand.
GTCGCGCGCCTTTGGCTATCTACTCGATGTGATCACCTGCTTCTACATTACCATCATCATCTACTACTTCCTAATTCTGCGCCGCGATGACTCCGCCTACGTGGGCCTCATCCTCAGCCAGGCGATCGGCCTCACCGGCATCTTCCAGTGGGGCATGCGCCAGAGCGCCGAGTTTGAGACGCAGCTGACGGCCGTCGAACGGGTACTAGAGTTTACGCAGATTGAGCCCGAACCGCCGCTGGAAAGCGAACGCGGAAAGGAGCCGAATTCGACATGGCCGCGTCAGGGTGATATTCAATTCAAGAATATCAATCTGCGCTATTCGATGCACGAAGCGCATGTACTACGTGGGGTTTCGTTCGATGTACAGCCAAAGGAAAAGGTGCATTTCACATTTCTACTAAAACTAATCACTAGCATTTAAACTGACAAGGGAATGGTGAGACTAATCATAATTACTAATCACCAATCCTGCTGACTAATTGCCAATAAGATGAATGTAAATTCTGTGTTCAGTTTCAAAGTTACCATATATTTACAGATAGGAATTGTGGGACGCACTGGCGCAGGAAAATCATCGATCGTAGCAGCCCTCTTTCGATTAGCATACATTGAAGGTACCATGGTCATCGACGGTATAGACACAGGTAGCATTGGTTTGCACGCCCTACGGAAGCAAATATCAATCATTCCACAGGTAGGCATGATGATAATCATTATGGTATTACAACAACCCTTTATTGACTGTACTCCTCTTCTGTCCAGGAACCTGTGATCTTTTCCGGTACACTCCGTTACAATCTCGACCCATTTGATGAATACCCTGATGTGGTCCTATATTCGGCACTTGTCGATGTCGATTTGCGAATGGCTGAGAACATTGGTAACCTATATAATATAAATAATAACAAACGCTACTCAAAAATAACGTTATATCCCATGGTGCAGTTCAAGTAATTGTGGACATTTTATGCAGATTGTTTGGATGAAGTCATGTCCGAAGGTGGTGTTAATCTCTCGGTCGGATCCCGTCAACTGGTGTGTCTAGCCCGCGCTATCGTGCGCAACAACAAAATATTGATAATGGACGAAGCCACTGCGAATGTGGATTTGCAGACCGATTTGTTTATTCAGAAAACCATTCGAGAGAAATTCTCACATTGTACTGTCTTTACAATAGCTCATCGGTTGAATACTATTATGGATTCGGATAAAGTAAGTCATTTTTGGATACTTTACTTTATGGTTCACCGAAATATCGATATTTTATTATCGTATGATTCCCATAAATATCAAATATTTCGATCTTTTTTGACATTCTGTAGTTGATCCACGGTAACGTCTGAAAAGCCCTACGCGCGGGTTATTAGTAGAATGACCACGTCCTAGGATAATTTTGATATCAATAAATATAGAATTTGGAGCCGATAATTTAACATATCGGAGAATCTACTCAGAGAGGCCGACCGAATTGTGCTATCGCCACTTACTACTATATAGATATTTATTTATCTATTCCTAATAGTTATCGCTAATCACTAATCCCAACGACTAAAAACAATCATAAATCATAAATTTCAATCTTCATCATAGTAATCGTAACGAACTATATCCTTAAAGGTGGTCGTAATGGACGCAGGCATGGTGATTGAATACGATCATCCCTACAAATTAATCGCAAACAAGAATAGTAATTTCCACAAACTAATCAGCAAAACAGGCACCGCTAATGTGGAAAAGTTCCGGATGATTGCAAAGGAGGTAAGTGACATATAAAGTCTTGCTAACTTGCTAGTAATATTTGAAACCATTCAACAATCACATTACCCTTACTTCACTACATTCCCTTCAATTTACCAAATAAACAAAAAATTACTATTATACCAATTATCACTAGTCATGGAATCTCAAACATCCCAACGATCCACTCCCCGAGAACGACGACGAGCCACCATCTCCACCATCTCCACCTTCCCGCTCGAATCCATCCCCACAAGCACCTACGGCACATTTTCGGGACGTCGTAGAAGAGCGGGAAATCGACGATGATGATGATGATGATGATGATGATGATGATGATGATATTGGTGGGAGACTATTATAAAATCAACAACTATACATTTAATTATACTTTATTATATCAAATTTATAACATTACACATATGCCAGACGTTGTAAAAACCGAGTGCAAAATTAATTCCAGGTGTTTTTACTTTGTTTCATCACACATTCGATCGGAGGGAGAAAAGGGTTCAAACAAAATATTTAAATGCATTTTATGTTTTAACATTTAAAACCGTATAAAAATCACTCTTTGCACTTCTCACGTTTCTATGCGAGAAAGATCTCTCTTTTTATCATATCACTTATTAAGTTAGCTTAAGTTTTATTGAGACAGGTGAGCGTTTTGTTTAAAAGGATGTTCAACTGGTTAGTACTTTACCAAGTAGTTGCTCACAAGTTTTCTTAGCGTCTCCCAGCAACATGGCAGTGTTGGGTTTGTAAAAGACCGGATTGTCGACGGCAGCATAGCCGACGCCCAGGGAGCGTTTCATGACGATAACCTGCTCCGATTTCCATACGTTAAGAACGGGCATGCCGGCTATGGGGGAGTTGGGATCGTCCATGGCAGCAGAATTCACAGTGTCGTTGGCGCCGATGACGAGGGTTAGATCAGTTTCGGGGAAATCGTCGTTGATTTCGTCCATTTCAAGTACATCGTCGTAAGGTACACCAGCTTCGGCTAGGAGGACGTTTAGTTGACCGGGCATACGACCTGTACAGAGAGGTTATACAATTTTAGAGGTTAAGTTTTTAATGATCGAGGTTAGAAAAAATACATCATATAGACAGGAAAAATAGAGAAAGCAAGGGAACGACTAAGAATCTGACAAAGAGAGTGTATTCCGTGCCGGACAATTGCAACATTCTCCTTGTTTAGCAGTCTGAAGACTTAGGCATACTATAAGTCAAAACAAATGGAGTTAGGATTACAAAATGACAATTGATATGGCAAACAACTTCTGTCAAATGATTTAAGTGTTCTTACCTGCAACTGGGTGAATGGCAAAACGAACATTCTTCCCCTGTTTCTTGAGCGAGCTGACCATCTCAGCAATTGGATACTGCGCCTTCGCAACACACAGCCCGTAACCAGGTACGATAATAATACTCCTCGCATTTTTAATCATCTCGACGGCACCGTCCACATTCACTTCGGTATGCGTTCCGGTAATCTCCATGGGTTTACCACCGCCCGTACTCGACGTACCAAACCCACCCATAATCACATTCGGCAATGACCGATTCATGGCCTTGCACATAATATACGACAAAATGGCGCCCGAGCTGCCTATCAGCGCTCCCACAATAGTCATCAGATTGTTGTTAAGCATAAAACCTTCGGCACACAGTGCCCATCCGGAGTAGCTATTCAGCACGGTAATAACCACGGGCATATCAGCGCCACCAATAGCTGCAGTGAGTGTAACTCCCATAGTCGAAGCCAACGCGGCTGTGGTACCCAAAGCTCCAAGACCACCCATCATTGAAGGATCGTAGAAGAGGTAGGCACCTGCTCCGACGTTGCCGGCGAGAAGGGCAGCGTTCAACGCATGTCTTCCGGGCAACAGCAGAGGGTTAGACTTAAGAACACCTTGCAGTTTACCATAGGCGATGAGGGAACCGCTGAAGGTAACCCCACCGATGTAGGTACCGAGGAACAGAGCGGTTTTGATAACATTCGCAGCTTCGTCAGTGGCGAAGGACGGATAGTCGTGGATGAAGGTCGCCATGCAGGTGAGCACGGCGGCGAGCCCGACGAGGCTGTGGAAGCCAGCGACGAGTTGAGGTAGGTCGGTGATTTGGATGCGTTTGGCGATGAGTGTCCCAAGACCACCACCAGCCACCAAGCATGCTGCCATTTGGGCCAGTACTTCGGGATTGGGGGCCATTTGTCCTAAGGTTGCTGCTATACCGCCAGCAACACCAATCTAAACAAAAATGCGATTCTCATAATTTATAACTTCATCATTTTTTATAACCTATAACCTTATCACTTCTTATAACCTGTAAAGCTTGAAACTATCGATCTCTCAATGATTTTAAACGTCTTTTTTCGCGAAAATAAGTCGATTTAGCACATCTAAACTCGTTTTTCTCGTATTCTTGAGCAAATAATTGCCAAAAGTTCTGAAATCGCTTGTTAATTCCTCAACGGTTGCTACTATCCATCTTTCGATGTGCTTAAATGGCGTTTTTCATGAAAATAAGTCGATTTAGCACATCTAAATACGTGTTTCTAATATATTTAAGCGAATAATTGCCAAAATTTCTGAAATCGCATAAACTCTTAACCTATAACTCCTTATAAAAAATCTTCTAAAGTTGCAAAAACTTACCATGCCTAAATTATTTCCTAATCTTGATGTGGTTTGTGAACTTAAACCAGCAAGTGCCCCTACACAACATAAAGAAGCTGCTAAGTAGGCAGCTTGATGAATTTCTGCTAGGTTAGCCATAGCTGCATAACCATAACCTCCCATGAAAAGGGCAGCTGGAATGGCGTACAATGAGTTATACTCTGGTGGATCACCAGGTCTGAAAATAATTTTACTTTGGTTATCATCATCCTCATTTAGTCATTATTTAGATCATTACTAACCTCTTAAACATATCCAACATCCTTTTGGTCACAACGAAACCACCAAAGACGTTAATAAACGAAATAAACGCAGCAGATGCAGCGAGAGCCTAGAAATAATCATTGTAAGAAGTTTGGAGGCTTGAGAAAGTAGATTAAACATACCTCAACAGAATTGGTAGGATAATAACCTCCATTCATCAGGAGCAAACCACCCACGGCTGTTATTCCAGAGATGGCGTTAGTTACCGACATCAGAGGCGAATGTAAAGCTGGCGTTACACCCCAAACTGTGTGGTAGCCGACAATCCCAGACAATCCTAATGTCGTTAGCATTGAAGTGAAGGCTGGGTTTGGTGATACCGCTCCGAGGGCCAAAATACCTCCAACACCTGTTGAAAATCAGACTTATAGCGTCTAAAAAAGACTTTGAAATAAAGGAATAAAAGAGAAAATACCTGCAGATGTAGACAATGAAGTATTCAAAGTCTGCATGAAAGGAGACAGTTCCTTGGCTTGAACTTTGGCAACTTCAACAGGTTTAGCTGCAGCTGTAGACGGCGGTGGACCTACAGGTTTCGGTGGTGGCCACATCAAATTCCCCTTCTCCAGAATAATACTCCCTCGAACAACCTCATCCTCAAGATTGATATTAAAATGATTCTCCTCACCCATTGAGAGTAAAAACTTTGAGATGTTATTTGCGTACAACGTTGAACTCTGCGTCGGTAATCGGCTCGACAAGTCAGTCAGACCAATATGGGTGACATCATTCAAGGAATATATCTCACCAGGTCGGATCGTTTCAATATTACCACCTGCTTCGGCAGCAAGATCGACAACAACACTCCCCGGCTTCATCGCCATAATATGTTCCTTGAGAAGAAGCAGTGGTGCCTTCTTACCGGGGATCAGCGCCGTTGTAATGACGATATCAACTTCAGAACACTGTTTAGCAAATAAGGCGTGCTCAGCGTCGATGAACTCTTTGCTCATCTCTTTGCTGTAGCCTCCAGCGGTACCACCTTCTTCCTTCAGATCGATGGTGAGGAATTCGGCACCCATTGATTCAACCTGCTCCTTGACAACGCTGCGTGTGTCAAAGGCACGCACGATGGCACCCATTGCTTTTGCTTGGCCAATGGCAGCCAATCCGGCGACACCACCGCCGATGACGAGGATTTTCGCTGGGGGTACCTTACCGGCGGCTGTAATCTGACCCGAGAAAAATCGAGGGAAATGATTGGCTGCTTCGACGACGGCGCGATACCCGGAGATGTTGGCCATCGAACTGAGGGCGTCGAAGACTTGAGCACGGGTGATTCGTGGAATGCAGTCCATTGCTAAAGAATTAATAAATATAAAATATCACAAATTAGAGAAAAAGGAACAGATACCCGTGGATACATTTTAAAAATCTATTTTAGCATAGATGAAAGATTTGGTCAAATGGTCTAATGTTAACGCGATAAGAACTTATTTCTCGTTTGTTTCCTGTTCAGAAATGAACAACAAAAAATGTATCATAAAAAATTGCATTTAATAAAGTTTTGTAAATATACCGAATAGACCTTGCTAATCTATGTTGAAGTTACTCCGATTAGCAAGGTTTTATGGTTTATAACACATAACGTGTAAATATTAAACAGTGATAAGAATTATTTAGGTTAAGGGAATATTTTGGAGGTTAAGTTGAACATGTAAGGTTATCGAACTTACCGAATGCATTGATTTGTTTGCAAGCTAATTGATCCACTAAAGTCTTATTTTGCGCTGGATACAGGAATGATATCAGCGTGCTGTTTGGCTTAAAATTGTTAAGCTCTGTTTCCATGGGTTGTCGTACTTTGAGGATAATATCTAGAAACAAAAAACAATTTAGAAATAAATTCAAGAACAGAAGAAATTTATGATCACTAATAATTATCTATAATCACTAATATAATTCATAATCACTAAAACTGGAGGTCTAACGTTCTTTTAACTCTGCTTAATTCAATTGATCAAATTATTAATCAAATTGAATTTAACCTAACTTCTAACGAAACTTCACTTCCCCTAACCTCTAACTTTATCTATCTTAACTTATAACCTAAGAAAACTAAGCAAACTAACTTGTTCTTTTCTAGACAACGTAAAAAAAGTCAAATAAAGAAAGCAATTTACCTGTATCAAAAACGGCCTGTTTATCAACAAGTTTAGCACCAGCCTTTGTGTAATCTTCATCACGAAATTTCGCCTCAGCCCCAGCACCACTCTCAATATTCACATTGAAACCCTTTTTCGTCAATGTAGCCGCAACAGCTGGTGTTAATGCAACTCTGTAAAAGCAAACAAATCAACAAACAAATCATGAATACATTGCTTTCTTCGTCTTTCCTACAATTAATCAAACTTTGACAGATAGAATTATCTATCATCAATCTTTCTACCAAAGTTTGATTAATTGTAAGAAAGATTGATTGATGATAGACTTAATTTTTAGATGGATGTAGTAAAATTACCTTCGTTCATTTTTCCAAACTTCTTTGGGCACACCAATCGTGATATTTTTGTAGGGAACACCTTTGACGACCTTCTTGTCGGCGCTTTGGGCATCCTTCTGAAGATGTCTGCACGTGGAGAACCACTTGTTGCGGGCGTTCTTCAGCAACAGGAGATTCGGCGAACGTAGGTTTAATCGCAGGACACCACGCGCCATTTTGATTCCAAACGATTTTTGTTTTTTCTTCTATTTAGCCACGAATTCGATGTACTCTTCACATTCTATAAAAAATCAATTCACTTTGTTACACGTTAAACTACGCTGATAATCCCAATATGTGTATGTAATGCTTTTTACGTAAAGTTTAATTGTTTAACAATAAGTGGCTATGACGCGAGAGTGAGAGTTTGAATGCGGTTTAACACTCTGCGACTCACCGAAAGCGTATCAGCATCGAAAAAAATTATGTATCAACTGATAACACGCTGTGATATGTTTGCGTTCGTGTTGTGATGTGTTTATCAGCATGTCATATTCGCAGCCTGAGCCGGATTACATATCAACCATACCGTATCAACTGTTTCTGCTTGTTCTGGGCTGAATTTGGATAGCGTTTAAAACATATATGGCATATGCTTATCGCATGCCTTACATAATATTTTTATACGACTAGTAGCAAAACAGCAATGAACTGTTTGTTATCAGTTAAGTTTATAAATATTTGTGTCTTTATGCGAAATGAGAATTTTGCGAATGTTTTTGTTTTGAAATATATAAATCAATGAAACGGGAAAGAAGAAAATATGAATATATGTAGTACAGGATTCGAAATTTCTGAAAGTATGGATAGTTTTTAGAAATGAAACTGGCAAAAGTTAAGACTAAAGTTTTTTTTTATATAATTTATTTTATTTATTCAACAACCTTTTTCTACCACATAGTGGTGTAAGGGAGTAGTAACTATCACCCGGCCCAATTCGGTCACGCTACTGATGGTACTTGCTCTGAACTTTTTTGTGCATATGGGTTTTTTCCGGGGACCGTTGCAAGCGAATCGCCCAACCTTCATTCACGATTTTTACCGCGAAATCAGGAGTTCACGGACGGCGCCGCAGCCACTTGTTGAGTGGGGAGACCAAGTGGTCACCCATCCAACGCCTAGCTACGTCCGACGTTGCTTAACTGCAGTGTTCTAACGAGCACCGAGCTCCACAACGCGGCAAGCCGCCGCTCTAATTTTTAATTTAAGTAAATAATAATTAGATTTCCTATAGAATTAAGGCAAAAATTTAAAATCCTTAACAGAATTTCTAATAAATGTCAATGCGTTTGCCCGAATAACAATCCAATTTCAAGAAAAATATTCAAAGACGTAAAGAACAATATTTATAATACTGAAGCAACTTTCGTGAAAAAAAGAAACAACCGAATTTCTTATTATAAAAGATTTCAAAATACCATTCGTTTGTTTTGCAAATCGCGATGGTAAAATATTAAAGCGAAATAAAAACCAATTTAAAACAGAACGACATCCACCTTTTCGACAGTTTATCGAGTGGTTAATATCGCATGAAGAAAGACATCAGATTGTCGCAGAAAACGATGACGATGTCGTACGCCAACGGCGCACATTCGCGACATTTACATAATTGCGCGTTTCCTCGTCGTTCTTTTGCGAGTTCTCGAAAACCCGCACGGTATTATACGTATCGAATGCATCTCCGCTCTCCAGGCGCACGGCACATGTACAACCTCAGCGAAATTGGTCGTTGACATGTCGCAATTTCGCGATTTTCGATGCGCTGCAATCTCGATAAACCAAGCCGAATAAAAATTGATCTCGCATGGCTGGCAACCCTGTCTGGCGACCCGTAAACATTTCGAAAAATTTTATGCACATGCATACCGACGTAATTACGTAATTAGTTGCAGTTCATCTGACATTTCGACATTCCTGCGCAACGCGCGCCGCAGCACGTTTATCGAATTCTCACTTCGCTGCATTTCAAACATTTCTATTACCGCGAATGCTAATAAGCAACACGTTGCGACGCGCTGACGCTGCCGCGCCGCTTATCTCGATGGCAATGAAGAGCTAACGATTGCCGAAGATTTTCTTTTCCCTCGGCGCGCAAAAGCACCACGCCTGTTTGCATTGCTCCATGAATAATTCAAATCGTTCGATACACTTCTTATGCACATCGATGCAACAGCCATCCAACGTCTTAATAATATGTATAAATTTATACGACTCTGGTAAATATTCATGATCGCAAAGTGCGCATCGTTAAACCACAATGTTAGAAAAATGTTGCTCGACTTCCAGCATAATAACGCAAGTACAAAATACTGTATTTCATTGGGCTGCCAGTGGGCGCGTTCGGGGGTTGGGGGAGGGGTATTGTTTATTGAGGAAATTGTAATTCGGTAATTTCAATTGATTTGCTGCAGCAATTCCCTAAACTCTAAACAACTATAAACATCCAACGCAATAATTCTCGTTAACGCATTAATGCACAAACCCGTAAAATAATAAATGGTATTGATTCACTTCCCGTTGTGCCAATAAACTGCAGGCCACCCAACATTCACAATGCAAGTTTGATAGTAGTGCTACGTGCATTGGCACGAATAGGTAGATGCTAAAATTCATATTTGCCTAAAATTCATGTCCACTTAAAATTTACTGTGATTGGAATAATTGATTGTTATTAAATTGGAAATGAAATGTTATAGTTTGTTAAACAATTTTCTAAAAATTCTATTTTCAGCTACAGCGAGTAATATTTTTGGAATATATGCATGTCTATTTCATCCATGAATGCTGAACGTTGCAATTATCATGATTATTCTGGCCCCATCAATTTATACAAATCTCAAAACACAGAAATGATTAGAGAAAATTAAAATCACGTTTAATACAAGCAAAACTTTTAAACATTTTGTACCTTGATTTTTACAATTTCACGCAAGTGACAGTAACAATAGTTTTGTTATAATAAATTTGCTAGCTGAGTGTCATAATTCTAACATAGATTATTCTAACATATATTAACATTATTATCATGTCATTATAAAGTTACAAACTGGCTAATACATTTTCCATAAAAAAACATTATATAGATGTATTTCTATTTAAAGTAAAACATTTATACGCACACTTGACTTGTGGAGTAAAATGGTGAATGCGACCGAATTTAGGCGGCGTATATCTCGGAAACAATCCATCCGTTTTTAACTTTTCTTTTTTTAAATTATGTGTATTGTTTCAACTTGAGATAGTTTTTTTTCTATTTTTAATTTAACCCTTTGTTATTTTTAAATTTCAAATCTGTCTACTCCGTAGCGAGTGCGGCGAAAGTTTCACAAGGAGAGGCTCCCGAGTGAAACCCTCAGACTTGCATGAAAATTGGTATTCATGTAGAATAAGTCTAGAAACTAATTATATTCTCCAGCAAACGATTTATATATTTTTATTTGCATTATTATATGTTTATATTTATGAAGAAACATTACAAGAACTTGGCAATAATTTAATGAAAGTTGATGATGAAAATTCTACTATAGATCAAGTAGAAAGTCATATTCATGTATACAGTTTTACTTTAATTGTGTGGTGAAAGGCTCTCTCGTTTTTTTTTTAATTTAAATTTTTGAAATTTGAACGAAATTAAACAGTATAAATATTTCTACATAATTCAAGAAGAACTTTTTACCTCACAAAAATTTGTGAGATTATTCATATACCTTTTAGCCGCGAAACATACGTTCCAAACTTTATTATCACCTTTGACAACCCTAATTTGCACCAAAAAACTTGTTTAAAAATAATCTAAAGTTAAAATCTATGATACCAAGTGCGGTAACGACCTGAAAACTTGTGCTTCGGCAAAGAATTCGCTATAAATTAAAACTTAACAGCGCTTTTGCATTAACGCGAAAGATGTTGAGTATCTCTACGCATCGCGAAACACACGGACCGACACCACAGTCCTTCGACGCTCCGGCACACGTAGTCCTTACACAATTATTTATGACGTTCCAGGACCGAAGCTGAGCGATGCGCAGGCACCGAGGCCATCATTACGCCACGTAATGTGCCGCCGCCCGCCACAGCCGCCGAGGGTGTACAACAACTCATCATAAACTGGCGCGCAAACAACGCACACGTGGTTCGCAGCGTGCAACGCCGCGCGCGCCTGGAATACATATCGTGATTGTGCATGCACATTCCAGCCAAGCTTCAGCGTTCTTACTTTGTCTACTGAAAACACAGGTAATAATGACTTTGCGTAAAAGACGACAAACCAGTAATGCAATTATTCAGTCGCTATTGATGCATACTGCCGTTAGTTTAAAGCTGTAGTCGGCAAACTTTATTTAGGCGGGTCTAGACTGAGGAATCGCAGGAAAGTTCAATATTATGGCATAAACCAACTCGGAGAAAACAGTCTTTTTCAAATGTATTTGAAGATTATTTCACTTGTAAGGAACAGGAGTTTCATTTGTATGTAAAGTTTAAAATGTTGATTGTTGTATGTACACTGTATAGAAATTGGACATGCGGCAAGTTTGCGAACATTTCCACACTCGTGGTTTGCTCGTAAAAGCATAATTATCAGGAAATAATTAAGTTGTAGTCAATTTATTCACAATAGCTATACAATAGGTACTAACGTACAAAGGTAATTAAACGCCGTGGAGTAGTAAAACGATGTAAATGACAACGTTTTGTTCGGTTATGATTAAATTTTTATAGTACACTTATTTTTGAAAAATGATAGGCGAGAATACACTTTATTGTATGTTGCTTATTAATACTGAAGTATCAATAAACAATGTTTAGAACAGACTTTGCAATAAAATTTTGAACGTTCCTTTGGTGGTTGCCTAGTTTGAATCTACAGGAAATTACGAAAATCATTTTTAACCTCAGTAATTTTGATTATAAAAAAGTTTTGAAAACATATTCCACACTGAAGAAAAAAAATGGATGGGGTAACTTGTTGCCGTATTAGATCCGTTGATCTCTGAATCCGTTCAGAGGCATTATCATTTTCGACTACAATGAAAAATTCCCGGATATGACGGATATATGACGTATACCGCATGGCATGATTCACCGTATATATGGATTTTAAAGGTAATCAAAGCTTAAATTTAAATTAAGTTCAATAAATATATATGATTTACTTCCTCTCTTCTGGCAATTACTCATACTCACCAAATACTAAACTCAACCTACGCTATAAATTCCGTAGGACATAATTATCAGGAAATCATTAAGCTCCAATTAAATCGGAATCGTAAACACCATGCGATGCAATTAAAAATCCGCTGATAACGCACGTGCGTTATTGCAGTTAATCTCGGAATCGCATCGACGCAACGCTGCTGTGAAATAATAAAAGCATACGAATCGATTTACAGTGAAGTATAAAATTGCGCGCGCCAGTTTTTCCATATCGCAGTTAATTAGTCCAGAACGTACAGTTACACGGCAGGCTACCCGGCAACGACGTGCATTGCGTTTATAGAATAAAATGAATACATAATGCGCGCATGTGTAATAATAAAGCTTTAGCTTTTATTTATAGTCGGTAGAATCCGGGCGCGCTCATCCCGCATGATAAATCACGCCGTGTATTGCATTAAATTTGAATTTCCGAGTCGGACGCATTTCGTTCGCATCCGCCAACCCCCTAGCCTACCAACCCACCACTCATCTTTAGTCGAAGCGCACGGATTCGCTCACGTGTAGAGTATAGTGTGCGAGTTACTGAAGCCTGTGCAAGCCAGCGTTGGCTGGTTACTGAAGGTGGTGCGTAACAAGTCAGGGAAAAAGCCTCCCAAATGAATAAGTGAAAAGGCTGCCTGCGCACACACGCAGAGGACACCCACGGCCGGCTTTGCATCGAGTATAGTTTTGTTACACTCAAACTCATACAGGCACATACGTCGCGTTGGGTTAAATAAGCGCAGCACCGGCCATCCCAAACGTGGATTATGAGGCTTTAATAATTTACGACATTAAAGATTCATTGCGTTAAATATCAACGCGTTAAATTTTACGAGTGCAACAATGTCGAAAATAGACAACAATAGGCTGTGGTGTCCGGGGACGACATAATCTTGATGTATCACCCGTAACTTCAAAAGTTGTTGTATAGTTAAATAGTTATTAACGCACAAAGTGTACAAAAGCGACGGACTCTGCGTTTACTTAACCTGCTTAACGATCTTTTTATCGGCGGGTTATTGAATGATACGACTTGATGCAAACATTGCGCTGTTATAAATAAATCCGATATTCAAACGTGTTGTAGCAGGACATAATTCTTGAAATAATTTATGAAGTATATTTGTGGTTAGTTAAATTGATTTGTAACAATTTAATTCACCGCAATATAGGAATAATGAATATTATGATGTTGGTTCGTTATAAGTTTAGTAAAGTCAGTAAATAAAAAATAGGAAAGTAGGACAGGATTTAATGTACAACATTATTCCAATGAGTAGATAAAAATGAAAATAATAAAATTGCCCGACAACGTGATATTAGGAAACGGAAAAAAATCACATAGTTTAAATGTTAAATTAACAAATTAGAAAATGTAAATAGTCACCATTTGTAATTTACATCTTTCCGGAGAAAATTGAACCCAGCATCTCAGAACATTGCAGTTCTTCTGTTTTATGAGTTCTAAAAATGTATGAAATTTTCATCTTTCCATCTGAAACTATAAACATATTTAGCACAATCTCTGCCATCATTTCAACTAACCAAAACACCCATAAAATCTAAATGACTCGACTAAGTATATGAAATACAAACTTGAAGTAGTTTTAGAGCGAAACGCTCCACGTAAGATGAAGACATAACCTCGAAGAGCAACCAGCAGGGAATAACATAACCTGACACATTAATAACCACGTGACAGCCGTCCCGAGATCTATCTCCTCGTATCATCCACACCATCACCGGGGCGCAAAGTTGCAAAGGCGAAGCCGCACAGTCGCCGAGTCAATTACTTACATAAACACAAACCGCACATACTCGTGCGGAAAGAAAAGCATGTTTAGCGTGCTAGGGGGTAAAAGCAATTTATTAACTTCCACTGCAAAAATAATTAAAACGCCATTTATCAACCCCCTTACACCGTGCCGCCGCACCGACTAGACACTAATTAATTTAAAAGCGCTTTTAATTTTTCATCGTGTCCGCGCGCCGCCGCATTAAACATCGAAAAATGATAACACGCCATCCGCGGTTTGCCGGCGCTCCATGAATCAGACAAGAAATCGGAACGTCTCGTGGGAAAAACATTTACACATTAGCGCAATGTGCTCGCGAATGTTATATAAATCAAGGCGGTGCACAATGCCTGCATTCCATGAGTGCGTATGTAATTATAATGAAATCAAGTAATCAACCCTGCAATTAGGAAGAAGCGTGGCGAGAGCGACATGTAATTGTTTTTTCTGTCCATCGCAGCAGAGAAACGAAAACGTTGCAATGTTTAATTACAATATTTATGGATGAATTAATCATCGAACTGGAATAAACCATCGATTTTCTGCATGGCTTCAGCGATATTTTGTTGAAACACCATGATTTATGTTTGTAATGGCGTAATTTGTTTAATTATTGTAATTGGAAGCGCTAAAAACGCGTAATTTGTTATTTGCCAACAAAGGCTATAATTTTAAAAACATAGTGAGTCTATTAATACTGCAATTTCGCTTGATTTTTAATTTCGGAATTGTACATTTACGACAAATTAAAACAGTCAAATTATCTTCTATGAAATTCACTTGAAATCAAATTAAAACAAGGTTAGTCGTGAAAATTGGATTAAAAGTTGTGCATTACCAGGATGTGAGGCTGCTTGGGAAAGGAAGGAAGAAACAAAGAAAGTTTACGAGGAAAAAGGATATGTCACCTTCCTCACAAGGGGAGGCTCCGCCGTCGACCCCTCAGATTTGTATGGAAATTGGTATTCATGTAGAAAACCTAGTAACAAATTATACACACAAGAGGACGGTCAGGGGCCGACAACGCCGATTTGAATGAAGTGTGGTGGACATGTAGAATAGGCTTAAAAACAATGCATGTTAAAAAGCGTTTGAAAATATGCACGAGCCTTAGGGCCTCCCATCATTTCTGATATGATTATATGATAATGTAAAACAAATATCATGTGTTGAATTTAGGTTTCTCCCGCTGCCAAACTTGTTAGACAAAGGAAAATTAGCCAACTTCTTGATCGTAACTTTCGTAACCTGCTAAAGACTAGAAAAGTGTAACTTTGAATAAATATAAAGAAAAGCCGACCTGAGCAGCCTAGTGGTAGCATCTCCGCTTGGGCAATCCACCGGGTGAATATTATTCATCCACAACTTACCACAAACACTTACAACACTAAAACATTCTACCTTCAACATTTAACACACAACTACTACTACACAACAACTACTACACAACAAAAACAACACAAATTGTAAACACAAATCGTAAACATACAAATAGATATGTACAAACCCTGCGGAAAAACCTTTTTTATGAAGAAAATTTAAATCGGTCAATTATAATGGATAAAACGTAACTTGTTATTAACCAAGAAACCTGTAATTTTAACAGTTTCATATCATTCAGCGCTGTTGACACTATAATTATGACTAGAATGCGCGTTGAATGATAATTTATACACATAATGTCGCAATTTGTTCATTCAATGATTAACGTTGAAAAAGGCAAATTAGTCATTCAGCTCGACTTGACTGCTATTAAATTATGTATCACGCACTTGTCGCGGCGTGTGTCCGTGCGTTAATTAATCATAAGTGATGCATGCTCATCAAATGTCACTGCAATCGTTGCAGACAGGCAACAAACCGACGCATAATTAAGTGATCAATAATTTGAAAGTTCAATAGCTGGGCAGGTCGCATACATTTGCATGCATTGCTCGCATACACACAGGATGTTAGGAGAATGTATGTCGTCGGAATAATTTCTCATCTCGTGACATTTTCTAATGCCTTGTGATCAACGCGGCGCAGTTTCAATCGCAATTGTTCGCGACATTAAAGCTAGATTGACGTGCAACAAATATGAATGTTTGCAGAGGCATTTGCGCTTTGATCTCGACACTGGGCCCCCCAGTATGCAAACACCCTAAGCGCATAAATAATTTCTGACATTTGCGCGCGAGCTGCAATTCGGTAGCTGCGTTTGTGGGTTCGAGTCTTTTTTTTCTTATTCTCGAACTTTTCGCTGCCGAATTGCAGCTGGGCTGGAGTTTCTTTCGCGTGGGTGGCGCGCTATTACGATGCAACGTGCGAAAAGAATTGTTCCGGATGTTTTATCGCGTAAGCGCGTTTTATTTGATGCCACGTGTGATCTCATGTGCGCGTAGAACGACCACGACGACGCCACTCTCTTGGGTCGGTTTGGGTTTCTGGTTTTTTTGAGCACACGAAATACGATTATCTCTTAATTTATTGACGCTCGGCCGGGCGCGCGCGAGGCGCTGAAGAGAAAAGAGTGTTCTTGAAATTTGCATTTCAATCTTCGCGCACCCGAAGCGCAGTCGTTTCCGCACGGCTTTTGAATCCACCCTCCCGCAATACTCCGTCGCGTGCAAGCATCGTTTTAATGTATTTTTATTTTTACAACCGCGCCGCGCTTCACTACGTCTTTCTTCCTGTGTTCGCGCCCTTTACAGAGACGATGCTCAAAGATAAATCTACATGTTTTAATTTTATTTGTAGGCAACCAGGTTTATAGGTTTGCTTATTTCGAATAGTGCTTTGCTTACCCATATGAATTGCAGTATTAACATAATCGATGAAATGTCGATACAAATTGCGTAAATAACCCTTGGAAATTGTAAGAATAGTGTAAATATCTCTTGGAAACTGTGAAACTGTGTGTTCTTGACCGACAATGCGACCAATATTGCCCTTTTATAAACGATTTTTTATTTAAAATTAAATTACCATAAAAATGTTACAGAATATTTTCGAAAGGCACGGAATTTTCGATATTTTCTTATAAGGAAAGTCCAATTTCGTATATTTAAAATTATTATAATAAGCAAACATGTCATCTGCGAGCACCCGCAAGAAATAACTGCATATTTTGGATGCACAGCCATTTAAGGAAACGAGATGATGAACTTGATGCTTATACGCGTCGTCACAGTAAAACTTTATAATATAATATAAAATTTACTATGTTATTAAATTAGCAAATGGCGACCCCATAAAACTCAGATTTTTGTGAATCTCAAGCCGTGGAGTTTACCTTTCATTAAACGTAAACTTTTTATTTGCCTCTCGACTCAAGCGAGTAAAACACGAAGAAGTCAAGCATGAAAACGGTAAAACAAGGTTCGGTAATATTTTTAGGGAAATCTGTCAATGCTGATACTTTTTCGGTGCGCTGTACAATGACGCAAATAAAACTGGGGCGCATCGCCGACGACAAACTATATAAAAGTGACTCACGCCGCGCTGTGCCGAGGGAAAAGTCTGAAAAATGCAGCGTAGGTGAGCGGCAAGAAACAGGAAGACCGTCTTAAAACTTTTGCTTGCCCCCCAGACCACATGGTGGCGAATGCGAAGTCATTAGAAGTAAAGTTGACAAAGCACGGCTAAAATGACTTTTCGTGTCAGATTATATTCCGTCCAGCTTATCGTAATTAAAGTTGAGTTGTTATTACTTTACAGCAAATGTTATATAAATCTATTAACACTTAAATTTCAGTGGCAATTCGTAAAAATAACGCGTTTATGGGATGCTAAAAACGGCAAAATGTAATGTTGAAAACGGCGAAATGTAATGTTAAAAACTGTAGAAATTATTTCATATCAATAAACACTTCATACTAGGCTTTATAAAATGTTTATCATCCTCACAATGAATATAGAAACGTACAAGAATCGTATTTGTACATAGCAACTTTAATAGCAGCTGATTGCCAATTAAATTTCGAAAATAAAATTTTTACATTTTTACACTTAATAAAATCTGACGTAAAATAAAATATACGAAATTATCTCGTGATTTATATGACAATATTAATAACTGTACAAAAGCATTTACTACGTCGCCGGGAAGTCAAAGCGTTGCATTTTCACGTAAAATCGCCGGCAGTGGGCCGAACAAACCAAAACCGAAATTAATTATAAACTCCGACCGAGTATCCGCAATTTGTTTGAATTTACCTTTTGTCCGGCGCACGTACGCCACTAAAAATAATTAAATTACATATTCCCAGGAGAAATCTGATGTTTGTTTTATTAAAACAATTCGCACACGCTCCCAATACGACGACAAAAGAGCGCGCAGGCGATTGTAGAAAAAAAGAGGAGCAGCATAAAGACAACTACATACTGCGTGCGCCGCTGCTACGTGTACATTAATAATGCATGTTTTTAATGCGACGGCGTTTGTTTTCTGCAAATATATATATTGAAAATTAAGTGCTCAAATTGCACGTGACGTAAATAAAGCAGATAAGTTATTATGCGTTCACGTTGCGTATTTAGCAGCGTGTATATGGGGTTGTATACGGCTGTGTATCTAAAGAAAGTTAGCAGCTAAAGAAACGTGCGTTTAAACGCAAGTCTCGATGTTTTCGATCAGTATTAAAGAATTACGGGCGGCGGCTTGCCGCGTTGTGGGGCTCGGAACTCGTTAGATCACTGCAGTTAAGCAACGTCGGACGTAGCTACGCGTTGGATGGGTGACTTAACAAGCGGCTGCGGCGCCATCCGCGTACCCCTGACTTTGCGGTAAAAACGCGAACGAAGGTTGGGCGATTCGCTTGCAACGGTCCCCGAAAAAAACCTATATGCACAAGAGCTCAGAGTAGTATCATCAGTAGCGAGACCGGATCGGGTAGGGAGAAAGTTAGTAGTAATCCCTTAAACCACTATGTGGTAGAAAAAGGTTGCTGATTAAATTAAAGAATTAGGCATAATTTGGAGAAACTTAAGAAATGGTGTTTTAAATCGTCGTGTTTTTCATTTTACCTACTGCATTTAATTTTCCCTTAGTTTATACTAATGCCTAAGGCATCTTCTAGTAAAAAATTACAAGACCAACGTTCATACATCAATTTCTTCACTGAAAACAGTTTTAAGCAAGTTTTCCAATTCTGAATATTTTTTTCTTTTCCGGCTTAGGATGGATATTGAATATCCTCAACATAACTTGTTTGCTGCTAACTTCCTATCGGCCGATGTTGTAACAATAAAATCACCATGTTAGCGCGTTGGGTATCAAGTTCAAAGCCATTTCCGTATTTTCGCAAGCAGTAACACGCCGATTTCAATGTCGCCGCCCACGCGACGTTACTTAACTTGACTTTGCGAGTGCGTAATACTCCGATCGGATGGCCGAGTATGGCGCGGCGATAATTTGCTACGGTTTGCACCGTACCGTGTGCGCGTGACAACGGAATGCAGTCCCACGCACTTCGAAGTCGTCCAGCGACAAAGCGCTCGCGCATAATCGAAGCGATAATCAAACGGCACACGGCCCAAGGTGGTTGCGGCTGGGTGTTAATTAAATTGTTTTCGCACGATGTGCGCCCAATGATTCGATGTGCGCACGCTCGCTGCGCTGCTCTTCGTGCGCCTAGCGTAATATTATTCAAAAAGAAAATTGCTTTATTTCGCCGAGTGGAATAAGGACATTTATGCAAATCGCGCAATTACAACGGCAAGCCGCTGCGAATTCACTGCGGGCGCTATTGCACGCTACCAGGGTGGTCCTATTCTTCAAATATAACTGCATACAGGATAGTTACAAAAGTAATTATGCTTGAATTCATCTTGGCTGATTTCAAGAAATATATTTCTTGAAATACTGTAATTGGAATATTGGCTGCCTTTCTTATTTCGAAGTTGTTCATGTAATTTTTTAGTTGTAGAAATGGTTTAAGTTTCTTCACGATAAAAATTGCATATCCTCGATTGATTTTATCAAGGACCGGAAGGAGTATTACTGCATGACATGTATCGATATTAGCAAAATGATAAATACGTTTTGCTATGGAGTGCATCCGGTAGTGTAATATCGTTTTTTACTCCTGTTGTATAATATAAATATTTCAATATCGATTTTGATCAAGTAATGGCATACATATGCTTCTAAGCAAGCCAGTGAGGAAATGTGCTCATAGTAACACATAAGTGAGTATAAATCGAATAAATGTCACTTTAAAATATTTAAATATTACAGTAATTGATCATTACTTAAAAATAACTTATATTCCATAATCCCAATAAAACATGAATCTAGAAAACGCAAGACCTTAAACATTGCCAACCGATTTCAATCAATACATCGTTTGGCAGCGTTGTTGGCAACAAAAGCAATTTCTGTAAACAAACGTCCGAATAGTTGCTCGCGTAATGTACGCCAAATTTAGATTAAAGCATTCTTAGAGGATGTTAGTGCGCGCGAAATGACCTACCGAAAGGTGAAAATAATAGACATTTCGAATATGATGTAAACCGTGGGCGGGCGCGTGCCAAGTGAAACACATTTCGACCTAAAAATAGAATAACCACTGACCTATACATTCCAACCGCCATCCTCCGGCTCGACGCCTGCTGTCTTGCCGCACACATGCCGCCCGAACATCTGATGGTGTTTAGCACGATTACGCATATCGCATTCCACGCATTCATTCAGAAAATCGCGCGATTTTTCCCGCGTAGATGCCCCTAGAATAACCATCTATCTATTCACGCAACCGGTACGCGTGGTTGGTTTTTGTTTATGAAATGCTTGACCGGATAAGAAGGAACGCGCATTTTTGCGCGCTGACTAGACATAACAATGCCATCTGCAACACTCAATGTAACACGGCGTGGTCTCTTCATAAATAAATTCACCCGAAAACACTCAGTTAATCGCCATTTATTATCCTGTAGTCATAGATTAAATTTAGGCGTTAATGTCATGAGTCATTTGCCATTCTAGAAGCAGCGGAAAAACAGATGCTCGGCGTAAATCTCCGGCGACTAACGCAACAAATTGAATTGTCCGATTGTCATATCATTGTTAATCCCACAAACACGATAAATCTGCGCGATTTTGGCACGCGCACAAAATACTGCTGCAGCAATGCGTTTTGTCTTAATTTCGAGGTTTTGCACAACATTTCTTTCTGTTCTTATTTACATGTGCATGATTGTATTGTGCATGATTGTTGAGCATTAAGAAGATAGCATCAAATTATCTTTAACTATATCAAAGAATATACATATGTTCCCGCGAATGAAAGGAATATGTTGCTATGTGTTATTATGGTAGATGGCGAGCGAATGCCATTAAAACAATAAATTAATATTTTTTAGCTAAATGTCAAGAAATATATATAGATTAACACATTACAAAACAGCATATATGTTGTCTTTGTATTGTGTTTAAATTTCATATAAAATTGTGTAACATTCAAGTGAATGGGATGGGATAACTTTTTGAGATATCACCGTTTAAAGTATATACAATTTCGTTTCAAATTTTTGGTGCAAAAATAGAAGTTGTATCGAATTCTCTATGAAAAAATGTTTGCATCTGATCTATTTTGTATTGAATTTTTTAAACTTCGGAAATGTTTATTAGTTAAATTCGAGCTTTCAGCTACTTAGCCTAGCTTTGTCTGGACAATGTCTTTAATAGGAAATGTATTGTTCCTTCGAGCCCCTTCACCTCGTTTCAAATATATTAGGTAGACAAAGCTAGACTTTGAAGCCACGCCATGGGTGTTTCAGAGGTAACACTGCCGTCGTAACGTGTTACGTTATGATGCGGTTTACTCTCCAAAAAGAAGTAATCACATTAAAAGAATCAACATACTAGCAATTCAGGTGAATCACTCTATATGCTATACCCTCCCATATACTATCTTAAAATAATTGGATGCTGGCTTTGATGCTATCTTCCTAACAGTTGTTTGGCGGTGTTAAATCAAGCCGAAATCGTGGCGCCACCACAATTCACATGCCGCTGCTTCGCAAAACCGCATTACCACACGAAACACACGCGTAAATGCCGCACCAAGAAGATACGCGTGTGTCTCTTGCGTGCGTCTTATTAGAATAACGCGCCCGCCACTTTCTTTTGTCTCGCATAATGCTAGCTGGGTATACAAAAACCAGCGCAAACCCCTCGACATTTCCGCACATAGAAAAAGCCTCGACCGCTAGAAAGGAAAATGCGGCGCAGAAAAGACCGTGGAAAAAACGAAAACATCAAACACGAAATTGTTTAAGTTGCTCGGTTTTCGACGGGAGCGCTGGTTTGTTGCGTTGGGCGCAAACCGCGCATATTTTCCGGGTGCACTTTTTTGCAGCAAAAAAACGCTTTTTGTTTGCTGGGGCAAAGTTGCACGCGCACGGGCTTTAATGTGTAGTATTCTCACATTTTCAATCATCATCAACGAGATTCGACGCGGCACTGCGCTGGCAAAAAGGAGCAAAAACGTTTCCTTGTTTTCGCGCAACTTAATGCGCGTAATCGCGTGCCGTGAGCGTGATGCGAATGGAGGCACCGTGAAGAAGTAAGAGGATGCCGTCGTCGTGCGACTCTCACCAGCGGTATCAAGATACGGAAGACAATTGCTATATTACAACGGCCTAAATCCGCGGAATTGATGCTAGGGGGAATACAATTTTAGATTTAAATTCTTCGTTTGATGGAATATCTATATCCGGAACGGAATTTTTGATTGTAATATTAGATCGTCAGTTACCGCAAAGTTGCGTGTTAAAATGAAGAATTGGAGAAGTTGAATATAAAATTTCGGTATATTTTCACAACTTAAAAAACATTTTATTTAAATTAACACAGAAATTATGAAATATTATATCATCCGCCGGAAATATGACGAACCTAGACATTGAAACCAAAAAGCGATTTTTAATGTAGTGGTCCTTCCGCGAATGTACCTCGCATTTTGTATAATTTACGCTGAACGGATGCTCGCTTAAATCGTCCTTTAAACCGCCCGCGTTGATTGATATACGTATCTAAGGCCTCGTTCACATTCATCTCGTGGCAATCAGTGGCTCATTTTGCAAAAAAAGGGGATCCTTTAATTTTTTCCTAGAGGGTTTAAATTCCTTGATCGTGCCACAATGACCTTGGAGCCGCATCACTTTTTTTCCTCCGAATATAAGAAAAGCCATCAATATATTATTTCTCTAGCTTTGCCCTAGCCCTTGCTTTACACATCCGCTGAACCACCTCTGGTTATTGGAATGTAAGCGCGATTTTCAAGCGTCTAGCGTTGCTAGTACAGTCTGAAAACGTCGCATCGTCGCGTCGCATCTCATACGCTAGTGGCAATTGAATTAACGACTTTGCCGACTCAGGAAATCTCTTATCGTGGCGTGCTCTTGAAATTGCGTTTCATAGTCAAGGCTAGACGAATCCAACGCGGTAAATAAACACTGTGCAAATATCAGAGTGCTAATAATTGAACTCACAGCTTGGCGCCAGCCTGATGAACCACTTAAAGTCGATTGTCGATTGTTCAATGTCGCAAAATATTACCTGTAACAATAGAGAAATTAAAAGGTTAGACATGAATAGTTTGAAATTGTATGGAATTACGAAGTTTCGTAACTACTCTGAGGAGGTGAACATATCCAATAAATTACGCAAAGTTATTATAACTTGGAAGAACACTTAATAAAAGCAAGCATTATATGTTTTATGACGAATTATAATGTGGATAGTCCTGCTATCTTTTGTTTCCCGGCATTATAGTCTATAAATTATACGATTTTGGCACATATTTTCTCTTGGCAATCTGATTTAATACATAAAATTAAAACTACAAACTTTATTATCGAAGTAATAAAAAAGTAAAGAGGGCTGGAATAATTTAAACCATGTTTATATTACTTTCAACAGTACTGAATGCTAAAATATATAACTTTTTATGGATGTTTTTTGAAGAACAATGTTATGTTATCTCTTGTTTTGTGAAATTACTTTGTGGATATTTTAAATTACGAGGTTAAAGGATATTTTTTACACTCTTATTTAAATGTTTCCATTTTAACTGAAATTTGTTTTTTCGGGAATATTGATGTGTTTATCGTATGTATATGTTATAGAATTATTTTTGTATGTAAAATTACAAGGTTTAAAGATAGTTTTCACACAAACATTTTTAATATTAGTATTTAAAATCACACATATTTTTAAATCCATCTATTACAACTTGAAATTTGTATTTTATTTTCCATTTGTTATCTACTATCACTATTTAAAATGCAATACAAATATTTACGAATAAGTTGACGGAATCAAATATTAATTAAATCCTTGCAGTATTAGATTGTAATCTTTGATAAAACCATGAATAAAAGTTCCTTTTTCTATCAGTCTTGGGAATAAAGTTTGATCTGAAGATCTCGATATTCGTTTCAGTCAATTGGATGTAAATTCCCCATGAGATTCCCTAAAAACTCCACGCACAACTCGATCGAAAGTTACAATTCGCATTCGCAACTTTCACCAATTCGCAGCGCGATACTCTAGAGGAGTTGCGAAGCAAAAAAAACTATTTTGACATTTGACAAGAGAGACAAACTTTCCTCTTCCCACAGAAACGTAATTAGAAAGATCGGAACTAAGCAATAAGCAATTAAAACGCTGGAATCCAGTCGAAAGAACGGATGTAAAAGGAAAGATATTCCGTTACTGCCATTTATATATAAAAAAAAAACGAAACTTTGAACATGTTAATATTTATTCATCATTAGATCATATATGTTTGATGTAATATGCCATTAGATGCAGGAAATTAGTTGTTATGTGTTTTCAAGTGAATTATTGACGAGATGTAGAAAAGTCTGGGTGTTTGACCTTTCTGCGAGCAATTAGTACAGATATGCGAAAGCGTCGTCATTAATGCCCACATAACAGTGACCATAAAATCTGTTTGTCTTCGGCACACACACTCACGTTTGTGAGCTTAACCTGAAGAAAATCCCATTTAATTAGCTGGTAAATAGAGGAGCCGCACAGTTCAATACACCTCGTATGTCACGCCATTGATCGGTACCGCAAGCCAGGTAAAAGCGGTTTCATTTCCTTGATTGATAACGAATGATAACTATCGCAATTCGATTAGATAGGGGATAAAACAAATGCGTTCAGTTTCAACGATTGCCGAGCTGCATTTGCGATGGAACAAATTGGTCGAAGTTGCACCGTTTGCGGGCGCACGGTGGCTGGAAGTTGAAAGGCGAGTTCGGCCAAGTTTGAGTCGGCGTGCGACTGTCACGGCAGGCTGACGATTGTTGCGACACTATAACGCCCCGTACGTGCGAACTGCAACGGTGCACTGCGTACGTAATTCGATCGTAAGCCGCGGTGCGCAAAGTGCAGCGCCATGAACATGAGCACTTGCATTGAGATTTAAGCGTGTGGATAATGCAAGCCGGCAAGTGAGGCGCAAGGAGAGCACTGCACCCCGGCGGCTGACGTCGAGAGAGAAAGAAAGATGCGTGGGCGTCGCCTAGTTCCGCGTACAGTAAATCTACCTTCCACAACAAGTGTGCGGGTTTTAAGCATTGGAAAATCAGCAGATCGACCTAGATTTCATGTAATTTCTTTTAGCTACTTCCTCGTTTTGAATTGATTTATTACTTGTCCCCATTTCGGAGTGTTCATAAATAATTAAAAATTAACATCGGAAGTGATGCATAACATGTTGTCTATTCGTAATTATCGATGTAGTGTGTACGAATAAGAGCAAATATTCATTCCTGTAATTCTCGCTTGAACAGTTAAGTGCGATATAAAATATGAAATTTTATAAGAAGAAACCTACTAATACATTTATTAATTATCTATTTGTAGGTACAACTAACAATAAGACGAACAAGGAGAGGATACGGTTATGCCTTCGTGGATTTGATTGAATATTGGTACATGATTGCAACATAGAGCGGAGGTCTCTTCATTAATCTTCTATGAATTACATCTGTGATAGTTATCCGTCACATATTTAATTTAATATCTAAAGTTACATTTATATATTCATGACTATAAATTACGTATAACCCGGTGCATGGTGTGTGTCCACCAAACCACCAAACTTGACTGGACAATACAACTAGACTGCGTAACATGTGAACATGTTAAAACAAGCGGTACATAGACATAATGTAATAATGATTGTAAATGAAATTATAATTAAAATTGGTTTTCCCGATTGTTACAAAAAATACTTTAGTTAAAATGTTCTTGTATAATTTTGTTATGGTAAGCCAAAAGAAGCAAAAATCGTAATAAATTTGTATTTAATTAATTAGTTGGAATACACATTTTAATAAATCTCCATCTATTATATATTCATAGATTGATATTATTAATACCACCTCTAAACCTAGACTCATCGAATGCAGAGTTTGCATACACTATTAATAAACCAACTTAAATTATCTGATTATAATGGACTGTTAAATTTTGCAATAGAAGCAATAAATTATATGCTACTTACTTAATTTTGATTTCATGATATTTGAACTCCCAATCAGAAACGTCAAATTATATTAATTAATAATAATCAAGCATATTATAAATGGTTTATAATTTCATTTACTAATTAAATTGTTATTTACCTATCCTTGATCGAAGACTAATCGAATGTAATCTACGTTGCATTAACCTATATTAGGAAATATAATGGTTTGCCTATAAATTATGTATATTTACTGTACACCTACGCACATATGCATCAGTCTATAATAAAGTTGAACACCTTACGCCTTTGCGAGTAAATATAATATCAATATTTATCGACGCAATAACGCATCGTTGCGTACGTGTCTTTCGTTAACTTCCAACCAAACGTGGAGCATTTAAATTTGAAAATTTGCTCTGCGAACATGGATATGATACCCGACGACGCATTTATTGCCCTTTATTGCTAGTTATATTGTTGTATAACGCGTCGTTTATTGATTCCTCTGCGTTCGCAGAGATTGTTACCTATTTACATTTCAATAGTCATATACGTTCCCCTTTTCAGTCTCAATCAACATGCAGGAATTATATTGACACTGGACTAGGAGGGAAATTCGCTAGATCAAAACATGTGAAATTACACGCGACCAAATCGGTTGCAAACAGTTTCCTGCTCAACTATTAGTTTTCTCCAAGCCTGTCATATGTCTACAACATACCGACATGATTAAATCATTTTTTCGGTCTATAATGTAGCGATAAATATACAGCTCCGGCTTACTCTATGCCCGCACCGCCTGTAATTTACCTTTCGTTACGTGTAGGTACCGAGCCGAGCTGCGCGCTTTTCGTTTGCGGATATGAAGTAATAATAAAGTTTAAAATAACATTGCGCTATTTTTGCGCTTTCTATACGGTTGTATGAGTATAAGATTCGTGGTGCGCATGCTGCACAGGTTGTTATCTTTTACTATTACTGCATATCCGCAAAAATTCGTGATAGCATATTTTTGCCCAGGCGTATACGTGCCAAGTTATGCCCTTTTTGATGTGCGCACTCGCGTGCCGTTTGTGAGAAAATCGGAAAGTTTCACAGTCTCTATATGTGCGCATAAACTACAATTATAAATAAGTACGTCGTAAGTGGGATTATTGCGACGGTGCAGCATTCCCGCGCCTGCCGAGCGGTGACTTTGTTGTGCTGCGATTGCAAAAATTTCACGTGCAATAACACTGCATATAAATACAGACCACGGAACGCAGCCGCACACATGGAAAACAATCTCATATTATATATATTGCAAACTGGACATCTGCTTCATACGTCACGAAGCCTGATTCAACTTCAATACGTTCTTATTACACGGTGGTTGGAAATGAAGTTTTTTGTACCAGTGAAATTATAACAGAGGTTTTCTTTACGACTGAAAAGAAAATAATAATAAAATATTGAATACTAAATTCTAGGTATATGAAAATACATCCAAACAACTTTTAGCTACAGATTTGTGCATATAATTTAAAGTCGGAAATTCTGCACAAAAATAGTTTCTGAAAAATACTAACCTATGTCAAGATCTGAAGGTGAAATATCCATCTCCAACTCTCTGATGCAACTGCTTGATTGGGTCCGGCATGGATTTTAATGAAAATTTTTGTACATAATAAATAAATACACAATAAATAAATAATTTCCGTTAATGGGATTGTTCTCACTTTTGAGAAAAGCATGTTTTTACTCGGTACTTTCGATACTATTCATTACCATCGATAGTTTCGATGCTTTTTCTGCTATCGATACCATTCGATACCTCTCGATACTTCGATACTTTATGAATCTATTATACCATCTGTGGTTAATCACAGAATCAGTCTGAAATTAACTGCTTCACAGATTGGTTAGAGCATGAGCTTAACGAAACGTCAGAGTACCGTAGAGACCGATTCTTTAAAAATGGGTAGTAACATAGTCGTTTCATGACTTTTTACGTATTTTAAGACTCATTTTTAGGATCTCATTTAATTGACGGGATATATATTTCATTGCCAAAGGCATTCATTCATATTTCTGACTTGCATAATCAAAACGTATTTCAAGTATGTACAATTAATCATAAAAAAACTAAACAAAAACAAGTTTGGCATAACCTGTCCCAAACCAAAATTGTCAGACATAACCTTAAGAACTGAAAAATGTATCGCCTTAAATCAATTAAAGTCGACGTTTTTTTCGGTGCGTAAATCATATTTTGGGGTTTGCAATAAAAATAAACGTGATTTATGTGCACGAGCGCAACTGATGTATTCATTGCGGTAAAGCAAAAAAAGGTACCCCGACCACGTGAGGTTAACCTCAAATTTAATGTCTTATTGTAGATCGGCAGCGAGCCGTACTGAATCAGAAAGCAAAAAAATCGCATTCAATCGCGTATTAATCATACTAGCGTATTCACTCCGGACCCATCGGCGACCACTTGCGGTTTCTTTGATGATAGGTTTCGACAATATTATTAATTATCCGAAAACGGTTCACCGTGTGGCCCACAATCACAGTAAATATCACGAACACAATATTACGATGATTATGCGTGGATTAAGGTGCGCTCTTGGAATTGAAGTGTGCGAAATGAAACGACTTGTTATGTTATTGCTAGTGAGTTTTGAGAATTTCGCCTGGATAATGCCCGAGCGTTTACTATTTCGCAGGCCGGGCAACGCGTATCGGGTGGTATATCCCAAAACGACCCTCTTCCCCACTCGCACATTCAATTTGAAATCTAATTAAAGCCACCAGCCCCCGACACGACGAGTGTCTGCGACTAATCTCCGTAACCCTACTTGATGGCACGTCTAAGGCGTGTCAAGCTCGAACAAGTGTTACTCTATTTGAGACAAGTCAACATCCACTATAATTGCGTTTGCGATGCGAATACAATTAATCAGCACCCGATGTCGGCATTATTGAACTGTCCATCGCGATAACCCACATAATTAATTGTGATCTGAATGCTTTTAATAGGCCTGCTACATGCGTGTTTATTAGTGGTTGTGTTATAAAGATTGCAGTTGTATCGATTGGTTTTTACAGCTCAGTTGTGTCTAGCATCAAAACCCCGAAATGAAATTCGTGACTTCGAACGAAAACTAATTTTCATGCCTTCGGCCTCGCGAGTCGAAAAGTGCCAACAATTGCATAAGACGACGGGAATAAGGCACCCGAAAACCGGTTGCCACAAAAGAGTTTATTATACGAACATAACCTGTCTGGAAAAGTGTTATTTATTAATTCGCTTCGCGTGAAATATGATTTAATATCCGCTTGGAATTAATTATGTGAGTTCCTGCTAGATGTAGTACAATCTACCGGAGACCACAATACGAAACAACATCGATCATTGGCGGTCGTGATTTCTTTCTGGAAAAATATGTTCCCGATGTCTTCATGGAAAAAAACCGAAGCGCGGAAATCTCAAAACCGCGAAAAACTCCTACACAATGGTGAAACGTGCACGAATATTGGCATAAATCATCGTGGGACACACGTGCATAAATACAGTGTTCGTTTGTTTGCACTGGTCGCGATGAACACAAGTCGATATAGTGAAGAGCAGAATATGAGTTGGTACACTGGTATGATACTAGCGTAATTCTAGAATTCTAATCTTTGTTAGTCGACAAAGAAAGGTGTTTAAGAAAATGTTCATATGGACCAGGGTTCCCAATCTTTCTTTGTGCCATGCTCCTAGCTGAACTAATTTTATACCGTAGGATATTATAGAACACGCTTTTCAAGTTGATTTTCACATAATAGTTTTCTTATAACTTTCCAGGAATACGTCTACAATTTTGATTGTATCAAATGCTGATCGAAACTAAATAATTTTCCAGGGACGATGAATTCGAATATTAAGAATTATAAATGATAGCATTTGCCCAGAATTTAAATGTGAATATTTTAAGCTGAGACTGACGCCAATATCACATCGTCCAGTTGATACCTCGATTTTTGTCGAAGCTTTAAACTTTGGACGCACTCAACGCGCTGAAAGGCACTCGACTTCGGGATCCACCAAGGACCGTTGTCATTTATTTCTCTGACAATGGCACTCGAAATCGGGCATCAGCGAGCGTCGCCGTCGTCACGAGGATGAGCTTGCATGCAACATCTGAAATGAAGAGTTGCAAATCCGCAGCGACAGCAACACGGCCCGAAATACGAAGAAGCGAAACGGCGCCGCCGTCGCACAGCAGAAATGATGCAATTGGACACGTCCGGGCGCGCCAGCATACAGGGACACAGCGTCGAAGATGAATGTCGTCCATGTGCATCGCGATTAAAACGCGTTACTGCGGCTTAAGTCCTTTTGAGCTCGGCCCCGAAAACGTCGCGCATCGGACGCGCCGATCTTTCTGTCCTGCGGAGCCTTTCGCAAAGCCGGACTTTCTTGCAACCGTCACAGTTTTATTTCTGCGTTTAAGGCTCCTAAGTGGCATGTAATTTGTTTACGAGCCGAGATAATAATCAAAAACGCCGAAAACATGGACGCTTGTGGCATTTCTACCTGCAAACACGTCGTGAAAAGAGCGAATGTTGGAATCTGCACATTTGCGAAATTTGTATGAGTCTGTACGTTAATATATTATGTGGTAATAAGTTAGTCACAAAGTTGTAATGTACATTTTTACGAATATTAATATAAAACCATATATAGGAACTTTTAATATAGCTATGTTTTTGATCAAATCATTTTGTCAGTTTCAGTCAAAGAAGAATCGTTTCTTCCTAGAACTATGTATGTCTCCTATTAATTTTTTAAATAATGTAGCTAGCATATTTGGGAGTTTTTACATTCAACAATACAAAACATTCACCAAATTCTGAAACGTATTTGCCCACTTTCGTTACCCCTTAAAACGCACACGCTGTGATGTTTTCGTTTTCGCACACAAAAAATAAATATGCAGTAAAAGTACACGAAAAACGCTCGTTACATGCACGAATGGACTTTTTAACTTTTCAAATGCCACTTTAATACTCCAATACTTTCGTTAAGTCAAATTGACCGCAGACCCACGCTCGTAAATTAAAACAAATGAGGCATGTAATTTATGAGGAGAGATCTCTCTTCCTAATGAAGAGACTGTGCCAATGTCATGCAAAACACACACCAGAAAGAAGACGTAAAGGAAAAAAAGAGTGGAACAATGGCAAAAAGAAGACCAGAGGGTACTTTTTATTCAATTTGTGTGAAGTATTTGATTGGGAATTCAAACTACACCTACCTGGCCCCAAAAATGTGGGCCGAACCCAAACATGTCGTCAATGTTGTCGCGGTCCCGAAATAGTCATCAAGGACGAGGGAACCACCGACCAAAATATTCGACATTATTTTTAAGCCCGGCTTGACGCAACACAGCACAACACAACACGATCTTCCGTTTGGATGCTAAAGCAACACCGTTCGTGTTGTTGAATATTGAATCCCGCAGTTTATCCCAGGTGTTTGACATTGCAGTGCACAATTTTTTGCAGACAACAGACCGTGCACTATAACTCCACAGCGGGTAACACTACACTTGAAATAATATGTATAAATGACAGCGCTATCACAACGGCATAAAACGAACGATGAAATATAAAACTAATAATATAACGTTGAGCATTGTTATCTTGGACGTCTACGTCGGGTTTGTGCTGGACATAATCCTGCTACTAAAGTCTAGCCAGTGTGCGAGGAGTGTGGCGAGGACGAAAAAGGGATTTGTGGCGAAATAAAACGACGACGATTCGGACGCCCTTATTGCCCATAAAATGTCTCGGACCGCAGCGCCAGCATATGTTCTATGTAAATAATCCTTACTGTCAGTAAATAGACATCAGGACTTAAAACGTGTTTTTCTTTAAAGGAAAATTATTTAAAAAGTATCAATGTCATTATATTTCCGTAATCATTTCCCGCTGATGTGTTATTCTCATTATACTAATTCCTACAAATTTATCTTACAATTCAATGATTAGGTCGCAATTAGGAAGAACAGTTGAAATATAAATATAAAATGGTCCTTCAAAAAGATGTGTTCGACTATTAGGCCGCTATGCGGTACGGTTGACTTTGAGTCGTCTTAAAACATAAACATTTTGATTTTACTATAACTAAACCAGTTCAGATATAGAATAAAATTCAAGATAATCGTGAAATCTAGGAAAATCAACATTATTTCACTTGAGAGACTGAACTGGATACATCGACGTTAAAAGAGATAGAAGTTGAAGCGAAAAAGCGCAGGAGATAACGTTATGTAAGCGCGCTGGCGGCGGCGTAATTGGCGTAAACTTGACCGCTTTCAAGCACTGTCAGCGAGTGCGTCGCTCTGCAATTATCCGGTAGCCATCCGCATCATCATAATCATCGTCGTCGACGACGTCATCGGGCGTATGCGTTTACTTTATGAATTAGTTGGCAGGGGATTTAATCTCTTTGCATCATTATCGGGACTGCAAAAAGTCTACCTGCAAGTGAGTGAACATACAACCGCGCATTTCGCACTTATGGAAAGGTCATGCACTTCATGGAACCCTGATTTCAGTGCGCTGCAACGCCAAGTCGCATTTTGTATCGGAAAACAGGTCCAGATCCCGTTCGAGATCATTTATTTATATATTAACTGGTTTCTCTTAATATTATGCACAGTAATTAATACGAAAAGACATCATGATATCAGACATCGAAAAATTCCTTTTTTGGCGCCTCCGAAATTGATTCAATTAATTTGGGTTTCATAATACGCCTTAAATTGGTCAAACCGTCTGAGATTGTGTGGCAACTTGAATTGACATGCAAGGTTTCTTGGTATTACTAATTGATAATGGTTTCAAAATATTCTTATTCGTGTTATTGATAAGTGGAGAATGGTTTTATAGATCTAAAATGTTGATAGATATTTTTTCTATATTTGGAAGATAAATTCGTTTGTAGAAACGTACATAATTCACGTTTCCAAGGTAAGGTAGAAAATTATAAAACTCAAAGCACAGTAGTTTTACGAAATTTAATATAACTTTAGAATATAAGACAATTCGCATAAACAATGAACAAATGAACATTGTGGGCGAACACATTGTGGAGCAAATTTTCCTAAATGTAATTCCCATGGTTTGTGATTAAATCACATGCGAATTCAATAAAGATTAGAACAAGGTCCCAAGTTCGATTCTCGGTGGAGATGCATAGTAAAGTGAATTCTTCTTATTATCAATAGTGTTAGCATCTACTAGACCTAATGACGATGCTCGGTAAATTAATAATGATTGTCCCTTTTAGAAACGTTTATATTTCGATAAAAAAACCAAGCTGATAAAAGTAACTACAATCGTTTTATTGGCTTGAAATAAACCAACATTACTTACCAGACACTTCATACATCAACACTTAAACGGTTTGACAAGTTGCGCGTTTATAGCCCAAATTTGTGCCAAAATAATTCCAGAATCACATCCGAAATAACCGGTAAGCATTTCTATATTTGGAATCGGGCATAAATCAGTCGCAATCGGCGTCACAATCCTCCAAAAATGACAAGGTAAATCCACAGGTTTACGGAAAGTCTATTTAAAGATGCATGTAATTAATGCTTGGCACCCAGCGCCGTTTTAAACTTCAATTAGGCTCACATGTTTGGTTAGTTTTTCGGAGCGCATAAACCAACCTGCCGGTATGCTCAGGCCACCGTTATTCATGAATAGGTAATGGTTTATTTACGAATGTGTGTCGCGAATAATGAAAGCTTGCAACCGGCAGGCGGGAGAGCGTTCCGGCGAATTTCATTCAAAACTACTTAATGAATTGGAGCGTAGCGCACGAAGGTTCTGGAAATAAAACAATCGACGTCGTGTGTGTTTTCCTCGAGTTTTGCTAAATCACACACCGAGGACATCATACCTTGTTATATTTACTCATGTGTGGCGATAGACAATGCTAACAAGCGTATACAAATTGCAGGAAAAAGGAATGAGGAGTAATTGAAAAATAAATTAGTTTAAAGTATTTTATCACTTTAAACAATGTTTCATTCAAAACTTAATTAGATGGATTCTTGAAAACTTGACATAATTCAAGCGTGTTCATGCAAAATGTAGGGTTCATAAAATGTGTACGATGTAAAATCAATTAGTGTTTTAAATGATTTAATTTCACGTAGAAACTTGCATTCAAATCGAAGACGGACAATGCGTGAACGCCCCTTGCATGATTACGGTGGTTATAACGACATGTTACTTATTTTTTAATGAAACCAAACACTGATATTTCACTATAGCTGCGTTTAATTGACATTATATTTAACTTAATGCTTTGTAATTAATGTTAATCGTCATTTAATTGACAGTAACCGTGCATAAATCCACTTAATTAAAAATCCTTTCTCACAAACTGAACAGTAAAACGTTTTATTTGTTTCGATATTTGTAAATTCCTATAGCTCTGCAAACAGTGAGAAACGAATAAAACGTTTTTATGAATAATTAATGAATGTGCTATTTTACAATAGATGGCACTGCCCTCCCCCACACAACACTAAAAAATCAGTATTTGCTGTCAGTATTTACATTTTCGCGTAACATTAAAAAAAGTTACATATACAATGGTTACAAAATTTCACGCATAAATTAGGCAATGACAGCAGTATGCAATCGTGTGGCACCTAAAACAACAGAATTAATTAATGTGTGCGCAATGATGATAAATGCACGCGTAGAGGCAGATTGTCGCGTTTTTAAACATTCCGACGCATCTGCGTGGAGTATGTGGAATGTGACGTTGTTTTTGTTGACGTTCCGCGTTCGTTAACATACAGATAAAACCAGTCGTCGAATATTTACGCAAATAGCAAATTAACGAAAATACGCTTAGCAATCCGCCCCGAACAGGTTAAAAACAGTTAATTTAATACGAATTTAATGAGTGGTTTGCAGTTGGACAAAATTGTGTCTAGTTTATCATCAGCTAGAATTAAGTTAAAAGTGTTTTTATTGCCAGCAGGCATCAATGATTGATGCTTACGGATTAATTTGCAAAATTATAATAATTCTGCATTAATTAAAGCGCAAGGCTATTAATTAATTTATGTTGTGTGAATTTATTGCTTTGTGAAGGTAGACGGTAGTCGTTTTTGTCGATTTGTGCAGTTTGAATTTTGTTTCGTTTTATTGATTGAACCGACAGCGATGTAAAAAAAGTTCTGGGCACGCTCTGTGCTGTGATTTAATTAATTTCAAGTCTTCAACCGGTGTCGATTTCCTAATTAGCTTGATGTGTCCTAACGTATTTGTTTTATTAAAGTTGGCAAATCGCAGAGCGGTGACTGCCGTCACCGCCGCCCGCTACCGTCGCGTCGGGTTGCCGTCACTACGGATTCCCATCAAACTCGTACGGCGCACAAACTGGGGGCGGCGGCACGGGTACAGCGTGATTCGTCCAGATGGGAATTGATGGCGTGATTGATTTATACGTCGCAGTACCCCTTGCGCGATATTGCTTTCAAAATTGTGTGGCGCGTGAAAAAAGACGTAAATTAAATTCGATCGTATTTGCATCGCAAAATTTCAATTGAAGTTGACCTGTCACAAGTTTTAATATAAGCCTAAACTGTGCCAAACTATATTATATTAAATATGTTTCAATACATACCACCATAGCTCATTCATTTTACCACCGATTATCCAGACAATATTTTCATTTTTCAATTTAACTCCCAAAGTTATATCTCAAAGAATCGTTTAAAACCCTCCTAAAACATGTTAACACTTTTTTTTAAGTTTTTAATCATTTCTTGTATATGAAAGTCCCAAATTATGATGGAAAACAGTCATTACTATAATTAATCAGCTATTCAAGTAAAGATTTATCTCTCGAATAGGAAAAATCTCCGTTTAAATACATGTGAAACTGGATCAAAATAAATCTTTACAATGTGTACTTTACTATATCCACTCTGAATTTAATTAAAGGTGGTAAAATTTTATAGTGACAGCATCAAAGCTTGGTGCAGCTTGGTGGTGACATCGTAAATAATAAACTAAGCAACACTGTTGCAAAAGCTTTTCCAGTCGAACGTGGTATGTATAAAACCCGATTTACATGCGCATAGCATATTAGTTCAACCGATAAAACGTGAATATTAAATATTGAAATTTGCAACATTCAACTATATGCAATCACAATGTATTACTATATACACAATTATATAGTTATATACATGCAATTTTAGAATTGAAACTATATATGACCTTATATATAGACAACTTATATCATATAAATTACGCGTCGAATGGCAGGCATTATTCAATTAGGTTAACATGGATTATATTCATTAGTTGTGTGGTTTATATTTTTAAACCCCAAAACAGAAGTAACATTAAACATACGCAATTCAAATTAAATTTATAATCAATTATATTTATAAAAGCCTGACAGTATTAAGCTTAATTTAGCTGCATTAAGAATACTATTATAATAATATTATATTAATCTTGATGTGCAAGTTTAATTCAATATTTATTGTTTGCATGTGCATTTATAGAAATATGAGGTATTATTATGCTCCCATCTTTCACATTTCAACCCAACAATACAAAATAGCAATAATTTAGCCAAACAACAAAACGTCAAAATATGAATAATTAAAATTAATTTATATTTATACGCAAATATAATTAGGAAATACTGTAATTTATTACTGTGTTAAATTATAATAACATGGCTACTAGTCAATGACAGATGGCGGAACGCTAGATACAAAAACTAGCAAATTACCGATTATTTCGTTGGGCGCAACTTATACAACGACTAATTTATGTCGAGTGTAATTATCTCATAAACTTTGCAATCATACGCGAACAGCGCTGTTATGCCTACGAATATATCGGTGCTTGAAGCGCTTTGAAACGCGTTTGAAGAAACAAATCCTCGTGGCAAATCGCAGACGATTAGCGCCGCGAATACATACGCAGCGAGAATGTGCTGGAACCCGGAGGCGCCAACAAATTTGCTCGCAAAAAAAGTGATTAAGAACAGGAGGTGCTGGCGAAATAGCAAATTAACTTCGATGCTTGCGCTAGCACAATACAACGCCAACTGAGGCACCGTAGCAGCGTTGAGATGGGCGCACCAATCACAAACCGGCGAACAAGTCTAATTTATACGCCAATTATAGGCGCGCAGGCTAATTAAAAGCATTTCGTAATGATAACCACTGAAAAGAGAGAAAGAAGTTTGGAAAGAACGCACCGTTCGCGGTGATGATTTATAATTAACCGGTCTCAAAATAAAAGGTATTACGAAGTGCAGCAACTTGCAACTTTGGCACTTGAAAAACAGAACGTAATCCTGGCAGGAATTGAGAAGTGATTTAAATGAGTATTTTTACATCTTAATTGACATAATTAGAGGACTAGTACTATTCCACAATGTTGCTAGTATTGAATCAATTTTCAAGATTACAGATTTTGTGAATGCATTGTTTTGTTTAATATCAATCAAATGATCTTTGATGAAAAGTAGAACTAATAGTACTAATAGTACTAATAGTTTTTCCATCAAATACTGCTGTGAGGTTAGTAAAATATCCCAGAGAAGAATTTTATTAAA